>JAFIRS010004678.1:0-78122 GCA_018342105.1 Gonioctena quinquepunctata
CGTTCCTTTTTCTCTTTCCTCCAATTCCTGTTTCAATTCCGCTAATTTCCTCCGGGAACTTCGAATAAAAATTTTCGGGGCCTCCCTTCTTGTATAAGTCCTTCTGCAAGTCTTTCCTGGAGTACTTGCTTTTTACCCGTTGTTTTCAGTTCCCTTTCCTCCAATTCCTGTTTCAATTCCGCTACCTTCAAATCCGCAAGGCGCACTTTTCTTGAGCACATTTTGTCGTTGACGAGGTATCAGTCTGTTTCACACGAAAAGTTTATCAGTTTGTTAAAAATTCACTTCGCGAATTCTTTTCCACGGGCCACCAGTCTATTGTCTGTTTCACGCGAAGAGTGTATCAGTTTATATTCCCACGCACAATTGTCCACTTCGCGAAAACCGGGCCACTGTCTATTTTTCTGTTTCACGCGAACAGTGTATCAGTTTATATTCCCACGCACAATTGTCCACTTCGCGAAAACCGGGCCACTGTCTATTTTGGGCGTACAAAAAGGTCTATCAATTTATTTTTCTGACTATCCACTCCACGATCACTTGTTTATTTTCAAAATCTCGCTTCCGACACCAATTGCAACGTAAATAAACTTAACTTGGTTTTTACTAATTTATTTCACACTTAAATCTACAACTTAATTTATATTACGCCACTGTATAGCTCGATCGCATGGGCTCGTTCAGACTGTCCGTGCCATCTTGAGGGCTACCTATTTATCTCCGTCACAGAATTCCCGATCTTTCGAATTCCGGCAGTTGGCGACCAGCATGTTCCAATCGTTTCCAATATCGACCGTTGCTCTCCGTGGCAGAGCGACTGGACTGTTCTCGAACATCTCCGGGGATGACCTCATCGCTGTCGACGGCAACGCGCGAGGCGACAGGTCCGGCCTAGGTTCGTTACAGTATACTGGAACTTTCAAAGACCGTATAATAGTACGTCCTTCATTATGTTTTTCTGGTGTACATAACTCTCGCATTTGATAATGAATGTTTTCTGTTCTCATATGCCATGGGAGCTCTGGAAGCGGAGTACAATTTGCGAATATATAATTCGATGGTTCGTTCAAAATAATGGAATTATTGTTGGAAAACAATACTGCATCCGGTATACTGACGTTGTATCATTCAGGACGCGATAGTGTATGGTCGGAAACCCACGTACGGACGTAATATTGTACGTGCGAAATATAGGTATATATATATATATATATATAGGTATATATATGTATATATATATATATGTATATAGCTCTATAACTCTCTATAACTTATTTTCCCGGCGACCTCGTATTAACGAGTCTGTTTAATCTATTAATGTTCAATTTCTCTATTAATGCATAATTGTTATATATGCAGCCAAACATACACCGGTGTACCATTAATAACTTATTACTGGTCGATTTATCTATTAATGATCATTGTGGTATAGGCAACTAGACATATACGAATTCAAATACTATTCAAATGTCAAATCATATTACCTTCGCGCTGTCAAATTTATGTATTTTAAAATCCAAATATTCTAAGTTTCCTCCTAGTTGAAGCAAATGGATATCGAAAATTTCACGTTGACCCCAGGAACGAGGTCGACGGATTTTGTTTGTAATTAACTCGTATATTAAAATGGCGATTAATGATCTCGAGCAATAACGCGCTCGGTTATTAATCGTCACCATTAATACACTAGTTGATTAAATAACTATCCTATATCGACTTGTTTTTTTTTACGATAGGTCCAACAATGAGGCACATTCTAAAATTATTTCTATTTATATACAGGATGACCCAAAATAAAATACACAACTGAACATACATACAGGGTGCGTGAAAGCTCCATAACTTTTTTTGTATACATCTATCCATTTGATTTTTTTAAACAATGAGGCACATTCCAAAAATTATTTTTATTTATATACAGGATGTCCCAAAATAAGATACACAACTGAGTTCTGTTTTTTTAAACGGCAACCCCCATTTTCGTTACATTTTTGGATTCGTCACTAAATTGTCGATATAACCCAGTCTACAATAGTTTTTGACTTATGTCAAATTATGTGTCAAAATAGTGTCGTGCATAGCCTACAGAAAGCCATAACTTCGGAACCATTCGAAATAACGTAAACAACTTTTTGCCAGTCGATTCCTCAGGCTTAATCGCATGTTTTGAAATATGAACTCGACTTTTTCAAAGACAACACCCTATAGTTTCTTGCATCATTGCATGACATTTTTCAAGAGATTTTTTCGATATAGTGTTTATGTGGTCTAATTAGTAAAGTTTGCGAGATTTGTTGCATAATAAAAAATTTGGATGATTTTTTTTCGAAAAAAAAAGGAATAGAGTAGTCCGCTGTTGTAAAATTTGACACATCCATGTACTTTCAATAATTGTACACGTCTAATTGTTAATGACATTAACAAAACCGCGTCAAGCTGATTTGGGGGCCAGAACATCAGGGATTTGCAGGTAACGAAAAAGCTGACAAACTCGGTAGAAGAGGATCGGAAAATGAACCAGGTCCAGGACAGACCCTCGGGGTACCAAAGCGCACAGCACGAGCGTCTGTAGAAGACGGGGACCGGGAAAAACACACTATTGGAATAATATTCCAGGGAGCAGACACGGGAAAGAATACATCAAAGGGCCGTGCCGGAAAAAAAGAACAGACCTGTTAACTTTAAATAAAAGAACACCTTAATAAAATGGGACTGTTCCATAGCGACCTAACATGCAGACTATGTGGAAAGAAACCAGAAACAGTATCACACGTACTGTGTAACTGCAGAACTTTGGATCGCGGACGACAGTCAATTTTCGGGCAACCAATTGGTGAACCGAAACTATTCAGTTCACACCCAGTAAAGAACTTGTACAAACTCATGCACGGCACGAAATTACTGGAATGGGTGCTGTGAGAGCTAACACCAGTCAAAATACAATGGGCCGACAGGCCCAAGTGTCATCGGAGGTCACGACCAGACGAGCCAATTGGGTGAAGTTTTTGGTGGGTACATCTGAGGTACAGGAGGTACTTGGACCCCAGAACTCAGGGACTTTCATACTTCCAGATTTTCCATAATAGATTTTCTCGACCTTCCAAAAAAACAAAAAAAAAGTTAATAATGAATTTCACTCGCGAAGAATTAGTGAATATGGTCTACTGTATTGACGAAGCTGACAGAAATCCTTCATTAACAAGCAGAATCTACCATAAAAAATATCCAGAAGTTAGAACTCCACGGGTGTCATCATTCCAAAAGTTAAAAGATTGGTTTGAACTCACTGGTGTTGTCTTATTCCGGAAACGGATATTTCACAAAGTAGTGTGAGCAGAAAAATATTGAAACATAAGTTCCAACCTTATCATCTGAACCTTTCCTCGAAAGTTTTACAATGTTTCCTGTTAATCATCCTAGCATTTCATCTTATGGAAACATATTCTTGTGAGAATTGTCAGAGAATGTGTCAAATTTCAATACAGCGACCTAGTCAATTCCTTTTGTTTATTGAATTTTTTTTTTATTTTTTTTATTTTGCAACAAATCTCGCAAATTTTACAAAGTAGAACTCTCAAACCCTATATCGGCAAAAATATCTTGAAAAATGCCATGCAATGTTGCAATAAAATATGGAGTGTTACATTTGAAAAAGACGAGTTATTACCATTTGTGATTTGTCATTTTCAAAAAATCGTAGTAGGCGATGGAACATCGACTCCCAGTTTGCCTGCCTAAAGAATTGACTGGAAAAGAGTTAGTTGTGTTATCTTGAATGGTTCTGAAGTTATGAATTTTTGCATGCTATAGGTCAAAAACTATTGCAGATAAGACTAAGAAACCCGGGTGCGTTATATCGACAATTCAGTGGCGGATCCAAAATGTAACAAAAATTGGGGGTTGCCATTTGGCCATTTGAAAAACAGAACTTAGTTGTGTGTTTTATTTTGGGTCATATATCACAAAAAACAAGTTGTGCTTCTCCTTGGCTACTGTATTTTTGTAATTTTTTTGTGGTCTCGACAATCTTGAAATTTTTGATTGGTAATAAACTATAATTTATTCAAATTATACACTCCTCGTCTAATCGATCGCTTCAATATCCGTCTCGAAGGACCAATGAATAACATTTTTCAATGAAAATGGTCTGGGTGATCCCACCTGAATTGTATAAAATTCATCGATGTTGGAAATTTGTGTTGGGAAATCAATTTTGTTTGACCTGTCTGGGAAACAAATATTCCGATTCAAAATACACTTCATCTGGATGTCGAATTTATGGTTGCATATCAAAACATCTTTCATTATTGCATGGACATTCCTAGTCAGACTTTAGGTAATCACCACGCTCATAAATAGTAGGTTGGAACAACTCCGGAATTGAAAATGCCATGACATCGCATTATCAATCCACAGATAGTCCTCAAAATGAACATAAATAAATATTTTCCTAACAAAAATAAATTTTTATCACATATATTTATTAGATGGCACCAATATATATATTGAAACTGAACGACTATTCTTATTTCAGCGTTAATTCATAAATGAATATTGTAGTATAGTATCACCTGTTATTAATATTTTGTTCATGCATCTAGTTAGTTAGTTTTAGTTAAGAGATAAAAAAGGCATGTTGTTATGAGGATCATATACAATGTCATGTAACTGTCAAAAATCACAAAAATATACATTCATTTTGAATCTATTCTTTTACTAATATAAATAAGTAATCAGTATATTACAGTGGCGAAGAGTTGTGTATAGAACCTGTATAGAACCCAGATATTATACTATATCAGAAATGGCGAAAAAATTTGCACCCTTGGCAGGTCACATACAAGAGTTTGTACCCAATATTTCCGATTGGTCTATTTATAAAAGACGATTGGAAAATTATTTCTTGGCTAATAATATCGACAAAGAAGAAAGGAAACGTGCCATTCTCCTGAGTTTATTGAATGAGACAACTTATAAACTTTTATTCAATATGTGTATACCAGATGAACCGGAAACAAAGGAGTATAAAGACGTTATTTCTCTGATGGATGAACATTTCAAACCAATAACGTCCGTATTCTCGAATAGAGAAAAATTCTTCGAAGCCAAAATGGTACATTTGGAATCTCCAAAGGAATGGGCAGCGAGATTCAGAGAGCTTATAGCCGTTTGCAAGTTTGGGGGTGCCAAGGAAATTGAAAATGCTTTGGTTAATCAGTTTATCATTGGATATGAAGTTGGTCCTGTTAAAACGAGACTTTATGAAGAAAAGGAATGCGTTAAATTTGCGGATGCAGTAGATATTGCGTCAGCTAAAACGTCAACTTATATTAAAAAAGAGGAGCGTGAAATAGAAATCAACTTCACATCAAAAGGAAGAAATGAAGCAGTGGAGAAGTCTGTTACATCAAGATCGTTACCTGAGAAGTTTGTCACATCAAGATCGTTTCCCAATGCAGGAACTAGAAGAAACTCATTGTTGAAATGTACTGTATGCGGCCGTAAAAATCATTCAGAAGATAAGTGTTCTTTCAGAGAATGTTGTTGCCATATTTGCAATGAAAAAGGTCATTTAGCACCCATGTGTCCAAACAGAAAGAATTATCGGCAAAAAAATAATATATCTAATAACTTTTTAGATTTCAATGAAAATAACGATATTTTCAATATAGAAAGCGATGTCACGCCGGTTTTCATAGATGTCAAAATTGACAATGACACATTCAATTTCTATTTGGACACAGGGGCTAGTTACAGTGTCATTTCAAAAACCTTTCATGATACTTATTTGAGATCGAAACAAATTATGATCACTAATAAGATATTCAATTTTTATGATGGTAGAAAAATTCATCCTCTTGGATATATAGAATGTGATGTTGCATATGGAGGTAAAGTTTCAAAATTGAATATCTTTATCATAAAAAATGGTGGACCTCCATAATTGGGTAGGGATTTTGACCGGATATTCAATTTGAGAATAACAAACTTAAATTTCATGGATATTCCAGGAGATTTAATGTATTTGAAGGATAAATACAAAGACATTTTTTCTTCAGGGCTGGGAACTTTTACCAGAGGCGTTATGTCTATCAAACTGAAATCTAAAAACATATTTCCTAAATTTTTCAGAGCAAGGTTGTTACCTTTTGCCATTAAAGACAAAGTTGAGAAGGAATTGAATCGTTTAGTGACATTGGGAGTAATTGAACCGGTGGAGTATTCTGAATGGGGAACTCCAATCGTGCCAATATTAAAAAAAGATGGATCTGTGGGAATTTGTGGAGATTTTAAGGTAACAGTGAATTCTTTTGTTGAAATCGATCCATTTCCTTTACCAAGAATTGAAGATCTTTTCGCAAAACTACAGGGTGGTGTTCAATTCACAAAATTGGATTTGTCAAATGCTTACCAACAAATATGTTTAGATGATCAATCAAAAAACATTGTAACTATATCCACACATAGAGGATTATTCAGATATAGTCGAGCTCCGTTTGGTATTTCAAGCATTCCTTCGAAATTTAAAAAAATCATAGAATCTTTGTTACAAGGTATAGATGGAGTTGTTTGTTTCTTAGACGACATTCTCATAACAGGTAAAGATAGAACTTCTCACATCAAAACATTTGAAGAAGTGTTGGCTCGTTTGAAAGATGCGGGTCTCAGGTTATCTTTAGAGAAATGTCAATTTTTCAAAGATTAAATAACTTATTTGGGGTATGATATTGACAAGGACGGACTCCACACATCAGACTCGAAAGTTGAGGCCATCAAAAATGCATCAGAACCATCAGATTTGACTTCTCTAAAATCTTTTTTGGGTTTAGTGAATTATTATGGAAAATTCATTCCCAATCTTTCGGGGATATTAAATCCATTATTCAAACTTTTGAAAAAGTCTTCCAAGTGGGAATGGACGAAGGAATGTCAAATTTCATTCGAAAAAATTAAGGAATTGTTGAGTTCAACAAAATTACTTGTACACTATAATCCAGATTTACCTTTACATTTAACAACAGATGCGAGTTATTGTGGTTTGGGGGCAATGTTAACTCATATCATGCCTGATGGTACAGAGAAACCAATTGCGTATGCTTCGCGAACTTTATCTATTGCGGAAGAGAAATATTGTCAAATAGAAAAGGAAGGTTTAGCAGTAATATTTGGCTTGTGTAAATTCAATTCATATTTGTTCGGTCGAAAATTTACATTAGTAATTGACAACAAACCTTTATCATATATTTGGCATCCCAATAAAAATATTCCTCAATATTCTGCTAATAGATTGAGAAGATGGGCGCTCATATTGTCAAATTATCAATATGATATTAAAGTAGTGAAATCTGAAAACAATCAGGCTGATTTTTTGTCTGGGCTACCTTTATCAGTAGATGAACGTTCAGTTGAAAATATGTATTTGAATTTTATGGTATATTTCTCCGATAATGAACATTTTCTGATAAATTTCAAAGATGTGAGAGAAGCTACCTTAAAAGATAAGCTTCTATCGAAAATTTCTCTTTGTATAAGATCAGGTTGGGACAATGATTCTGATGAATATGGTTCAGATTTTCGAAGAATCAAAAATGAACTCAGTATAGAGTCTGATTGTTTATTATGGAATAACAGAATCATTATACCAGAAATTTTAAGAAATAATATTTTACATAGTTTACATATTTCCCACATGGGGGTAGTAAAAATGAAAAGTTTGGCAAGATCTTATTTTTGGTGGCCTGGTTTAGACAAAGAAATAGAATCTTTGTAAAACATGTGAAAATTGTTTTGTAAACAAACAGTCACCACCTAAAGCCGTTCTCAATACGTGGTCTTGGCCGAAAGAACCTTGGTATAGATTTCACTTAGACTTTATGGGTCCATTTTTGGGAAGATATTTTCTAATCGTTTTAGATGCTCATACCAAATGGTTAGAAGTTTTCCCAATGACATCAATAACCTCTAACTTGACTATTGAAATTCTAAGGAGTTGTTTCGCACGATTTGGGTTGCCTAAGCAGATAGTCACCGATAATGGAACTTCTTTTTGCTCGAAAGAGTTTGAAGAGTTTATGATGAGAAATAATATGAGAGATAAGTGCCATGTGAAGTGGAATGAATAGAAAAATCGAATTTAAACGGTTTTCTTCACATAAAGGATTCAATATAAAATTGAACCAGAGAAAGGTAGATCTCAGGTGAAAAACAACTACTTTCCTGGCAAATACCACGCAGAACGTTGAAAGATATTCACCTGAAAATCCATGCATACTTCCATAAAATATCAATGGACATTGAATGCAAATGTTTCTTTCTGATAAGCTCGATTATTAAATTATTAATTATTAAATTCATACTTGAATCCTTTATGTGAAGAAAACCGTTTAAATTCGATTTTTCGAGAAATAATATCATTCATACTACTTCACCTCCCTATAATCCTTCTTCCAATGCAGCGGCCGAAAATTCCGTTAAAACGGTTAAAAATGCATTGCAAAATGCGTTAGGGATAAATAAAGGTTTGACTATAAATCAAGCACTCAGTTATTTTCTTTTTGATTACTGTAATACACCTCACTGTACCACGAATTCAATCCAGCTAATGTTATGTTCGGAAGAAGTTTGCGGACGAGATTTAGTGCATTATTTCCAGATGGGAGTCAGAATGTTGAAGTAAATACTAACATAGAAAGTCATGTACGAAAAAAAAACAAAGAAAACAGAGGTTTTATCATAGAGGTAGAAGATCAGAAAATTTTGAAATAGGGGAAACTGTTACAGTAAAGGATTTCCGAAAAATCAATAATGTTGGATTAAGGGTGTTATTCTTAAAAAAAATAGTCATTCAATTTATATTGTAGTAATTCCGGAATTGAAGAACATTGAATGGAAAAGACATGTGAATCAAATAAAAAAAAATAATATAATTCAATCACACATTTTGGAAAATAATGAGAGGGGCAATATAGGGAATGTAACTCTATCAGTTGATGAAGATAATTCTCAAGTTGTTGGAAATTCGGGTGAAGAAGTTATAAGTCGACCTAAAAGGAACTTGAAACCACCTGATAGATGGAGGTATGATTGTTTTTTTTCCCTCTTATTCCCATTAGGAGGGAGATGTATAGTACACTCATTATTAATATTCTTTTCATGCATTTAGATTTTTTTTCCTCTCATTAGGAGGGAGATGTAGTATAGTATCACCAATTATTAATATTTTGTTCATGCATCTAGTTAGTTAGTTTTAGTTAAGAGATAAAAAAGGCATGTTGTTATGAGGATGATATACCATGTCATGTAACTGTCAAAAATCACAAAAATATACATTCATTTTGAATCTATTCTTTTACTAATATAAATAAGTAATCAGTATATTACAAATATATTGCCATAGGCCTTTTCATTCAACAATTTTTTTGGGCGCATGCCTCAACTTCCGCCATATTTCTCGGGCACTTAATACGTTTATAACACGTGAATTTGAAAATTTCAATGTATTAAAAAACGTTTTCAATTATTAATCTACGATCAGTTCTATAGTTTGAATTGTTTTATACAAAGAATAAAATTATAATACAATAAAATTAATAAAAATATATGTTATCAGTAAAAAAGAAGAAAAAAACCGCCATTGTTATGGGATATATCGCAGCGAAACCCGCACTAAAACATTTTCGGATAACTTATTTTATTAGTTTTCCGAAGCCTTTTCTCGAATATCTTCGAAAACTAATCAAATCAACGAAACAAAAACATCTAAAAATTTGTCCTAAGTGTGGTAAATGTGATTTGTGGGTTAAAAGATGTGGACTGATTGATCATGTTAATGAAGATACATATATTTGTTCACTTCACTTCGTAGGAGAAAGTGGTCCAACAATAGAACATTCGTATCGCATCAGTTGTTCACAAAAAATCATTTATTTCATCAGGTAATTTTTTTATCCATTTAATTTAATTCAGTTTGTGCTGTAACCTCAAATTTCACAGGTGAAAGTAGCAAAGATCTGTTTGGCTTCAAACCATTAATAATTTGAATTTATCGATTATTTATCTTAATTCTTCATTCAGTTGCACTGATAATGAGGGTAATAACCCGTGTTGTCCAGCCATAACATGGCGGATGTCTTGCGGTAATATTCATGGGTTTCTCACGGAGAAATCGAATATTATTGTGAAATATTAAGTAGAAAAAAAAAATTCTAACAAATTTAAAATTTGAAGATTAAAAAAAAAAATTTAATTTTTTAAAAAAAATCAAATTGAAAATGTAAAATTTTATAAATGACGTCACCAAAAAAATCCCAACCGCGGAATTTCCACCACTATCCCAGATTTTCTGATGAAATTAATCAGAAAAAAAAACACTGTCCACCAAAAGAGTTTAATTGGTATCTCTAATGGTATTATTAACAATGTAATATGTAAATTCAGAGTATGATACCATACAAACATAAAAAATAGTGTTAGGTGGAGGTGGTATCAAAGTCAACATGCAAAAGAATATTGTTTCTCGATTCATTGATATTTTGTGGTTGTCTCGTTAAATCAATCACGAAGAGGGGTCTTGCTTCTTTGAAGTTGTTTGGAATGAGATACATCAGGGGTAATTCATTATGTGTTTTGATAAACACTTTCTTGTAGTGAGTTTGCATTTCATATGCGATGGTGTATTTTTCCTTATCCCAATTCAAATCCAATAGTTCCTCAGGATACCTTCTTCCATTAACTTCGAACCAGACATTTTTCACTTTATAGTGATAAAATGTACTACAATTTTTATGTTGGTCATGGTTTGATTCTTTGTCCGTCTGAAAAGCCACAATACCAAATAATGGATTGGCTACGTTTCTATAGATGTTGGTAATATCTAAATTGAGGGTTTTTCTGTTAACATTTTTATGTTGAATGCACTGCCATGATCTGAAGTTGAAGATTGCTTTTTTTCTGACAGTTCCCTCAATTCGTTTATTAGTTCAATTTTTGCCGTATCATCATATGTTATAACCGGTACACGAATAAGAAATTCTTCGATGACTATTTTTGCTCTTTGATCACCTGTTTGTTTGTGAATGGCTGGGTGATCGTCATTTGGAGTGAAAATTAATTCAAAGCCACTTTGTATATTGGATTTTTAACATCCTTGAAGAATCCGAAAGCAAAATTAGATAAGCTACCAACAACAGAGAAAGATTTAACCTTCTCTGTATAGTTTGATTCAAAACCAGAATTAATTGTAGAACCGTTTTCATTTATAGAGTAAGATATAGTTCCTTTGACTAAAACATGCAACACCAACATTCTCAATTTGGCCAATCAATCAATGTGTTTTCTTACTTCTATTTCGGAAAATAGAAACGCAGGAAAATCGTCAACGAGTTCTACGGTGTTATCATTCTTTAAATCTTTTCCGTCGTCTTCTTTAACCACCTTACCGTATATGTAGTATTGGAATTGAGCTCCTAAAAATTATCTCCCACGTCAATTTTGAAAAAGTTTTCTTGTTAACTGTATTCAAGTTCAAAATGATATGGGTGAAAATCTGATACTCGTTTTTTATAATATTCGTTGAATACTTTTCAAAATGTTCTCCATTTATTATACAGAAGAAAAAAAAACAAATTCAAATGAAACGGATTACTGTAGAAAGTGTAAAGCACAAACAAAAAGGGGTATCCCCAAATTTATCAAAAAGAGTGGGTGGTGAAGAGTATCAACTTGTAAGGTTTGTTCATCTATCAAAAATAATATTTCAAAATCAACAGAAGACATTAAAGTAGCAGAATTGTTCAAGCCGACTAGAAAAAAAAAATCCAACTAGAAATTTCGTTAAAAAAGAAATCGATTATACTTGGCAAGCCGATTTATACTCATTTTATAGACCAAAGGGTAGAGTGAAGATCACACATATAATTTTAGAACAAAACGTGAACCAGTTGATAACACAAAAAATTATTGAGAGCCAATGGCGGGTATAAATATATTTTAAATATGATCGATACATTCTCGAAATATGCATGGAGTATTCCCTTAAAAACAAAATCGGGGCTCAAAGTTGCAAATGTCTTTGAAAATATATTTAAAAAAAGGAAACCAAAATTATCATATGTTGACAGGTTTAAGGAATTTTACAACAAGGATCTCAAACGTGTGTTTATAAAAACAACATCAAAATATATAGCACCGGTACCGAAAATAAAGCCTGCATTGTCGAAAGATTCAACAGAACTCTAGGAAAAAAAAGTAAAACAAATTTTTTATAAAAATCTTAGTTGAGTAACAGATCTACCAAATATCACCAAAACTTATAATAATACATATCACAGGACAATCAAAATGAGACCAAATGACGTCATTGAGAATAAAGAAGTTCAACTGCTAACAATCGTTTACAATTTTAAAATAGCCAAATCGAATTATAAATTCGAAATAGGTGATCGAGTCAGATCGAGTTGACCAATTCAGAAACAAATTATACCATGAGTCGGAAATAATAGTCAGTGATGTCAGTCACTAGTTCAGAAACAACACAATAAGAGCGGCAAAATAATATAATATTTTACAATAAAAATCTATGGTATCTAGATATCCCGCTTGTTTTAAATGCGGACACAGCGCACCGGTGCCAAATTTATTTCGGCCCGTGCAATAGAACTTACGGAGCATTTGAAGCAACCTCTATTTTAACGTAAAAGTTCGCGGTCGAGGTTAGCAATTGTACTGATATTTATCGACGGCAGCGCGGAGGTTGCAACACTGAACGATCGAGCTAAGATAAGTCAGTGACTATTATTTCCGTCTTATGGTATAAAAACAAATTGGACGAAAGAAATATTTACGATCGTCAAGATATTGAAATCAAATGTTAATTAATAATGACCATATGGAAGTGTATTAATTTTATCAACCAAGAAGCGCTTATAATCAAATGGTGATAAGGCAACTTTCTTCAGTTCGACTGTGTACAATTTCAAATCCTTGGACACTGTTTCAGTTGTCTTTGTATTCATTAAAAAATCTTTGTACATTCCAAACTTCATCTTTTCAATATCACATCTTTTAATTCCTTTACAGACTTTCTTTTCTTTTATGTCGTTTCTGAAGGCATACATTTTTGACCACAAACCAACCCATTCTCTGATTGGGATTCCCAAATAGACGCGGAATTTTCTTATTTACCTGTGGCATCCAATCCATCAGGTAATCAGATGTGTCAAAGCGATGTATACTTTCTTTCATGTCATTGTGAATATCCTCGATTTCTACATGAACAATAAATGAGTCAGTGTCGGTTCCTAATAGTTTAACTTTGTCACCATTAAGATTTCTAGAAACCCTGGTGTATGCACTCATATCTGAAAATGTGTGGGATCAAACGTGCAATAGATATGGCCTGCTTGATTTCTTAGATCACAGCTAGTTTCGAATGGTTGCTGAGTAGATGGCAACACCAAAAAGCAACTCTCCTAAGAAATTTATTCGGACAATGTTCAGTACGCTCCGAAATCGTCAAAGATTTCATTTCAGCGACAGACAGAACAGTTTTCTTCATTACTACTTACCTACTACATCATGCTTCGGCTTTTCGCTCCTCTGTGTCGCCGTTACTGACGAATAGAGAGATTTTAGGTGAGATTTTTGTGGTATTTACATTCATACAAAAGGAAGTGCATGGTTCTATTTTGTGAGACGAATTATTTATTTTATGTAAGTACTCATAAATTATAGTATAAAAAACAATTACAATTTGAATTTATAAATGATATATGATTTCTGACACACTTCAATTTTATAATTTTTTTAGGCTGACTCTTCAGAGGCACGATTCTTGGATGAGAGCTTTAGGAAGGGATCCCACTAAAGAGCAATTGATTGACAAATATTGTGTCTGCAGTGGGCAATTATTTAGGGAGGATGATGTTTTTGGAAAGGAATAAAATCAGATGAGACCTGATGCTATCCCTCAACTGAGTTTACGAAAACCCTATTTACCGTAAATCCAAACAATTCATAGGAGTTTCAGTCAGTTTTATGAAGAGAAACATCAGAAGTTTGATAAAGCGAGTAGAGAACATATATAAATATTTTGAATTGGTTATTTTTTTTTTTTGAAAAACATTATAAATCTTATGAAAATAAATTACTTATAGTTGTGCTGCACACCTAGTTAATTGTAATGATTACATTCTTTAAAACCCATGTATTCATTTCAGGAGTTCTGAGATTTTGTCATCCACATCAACAAACAGCAGGAATGAAAACATTCGGTCAATTGAAAATCAGAATGAGAGGGGTATCAGTTTGGTTCAATTTCACTCAGCTGAAAGAAACCTGCTTTCATTCAAAAATAAAAAAATGTTTTATTTAGGTGGCACTAAGTGTGGAAAAATAAAAAGCGTAATTTAATAGCAAAATATTTAATAATTAATTAGCACTATCGATTTGCATTGAGAAAGTTAGGAACTAATACCTATGTTAGGAACAATTTAACTCAAACTTTATTTTTGATAAATTGCATTTTCTAGTAATTCCGTAATCCAGTATGCAATAAATATGATTGGAAATAATATAAAATATGCAATTGTTTAAAATGTGAAACAATTTCACAGAAAATTTATTTGGGTGGCACTAAGTGTGGGAAAATAAAAAGCGTAATTTGATAGCAAAATATTTAATAATTAATTAGCACTATCGCTTTGCATTGAGACAGTTAGGAACTAATACCTGGGTTAGGAACAATTTAACTCAAACTTTATTTTTGATAAATTGCATTTTCCAGTTCTTCCGTAATCCAGTTTGCAATAAATATGATTGAAAATAATATAAAATATGCAATTGTTTAGAATGTATTACAATATCACAGAGAATGGACTAAAAATGGTGTCTATTTGAACGTTTATGTTTGTCATGATCACAAAACGCTGTAGTAGAATGACAGATGAGTGCAATAAACATTTTATTGCACTCATTGCATAAAGAACCAGTTTTTTCACTAAATATAGTTCAATAAAGTTTTGGTTTTTGCATGAACGTAGAAAAATATATAACAGCCAAACTTCAAAATAATCTAAATGAATGTGAACTCCTCTTCCACAATCCTTCGGGGATTCTGAAACTTGAATAAAATAATTCAGTGAGAAAATTAAATAATAATTTCTGTGAAAAAAATTGAAGAAGTATTATAACAAATGTAAAAAAAATAAATTCCAGTTTCGTATATTTTATTTGGGATGACCATTGAATTCATATTTCTAGCTGATATACATCTTTATCATGACAGGGTGACAGGCCTGATATCATATTACACTCAGCAAAACATAATTTACCCCACACAAATAATATTCAAACTCATAATATTCAAAATTGATATGAAATGTCAAAAATTAGAATCCAAATAAGTGATTCATGAATAATTTTTCATTTAATATTGATTTGTATTCAGTTGAAGGTATGAATGAAGAATAACTTTTCAATCATTCCCATCGAAACTTTACTAGGTACATTTGTGTTTTATATTTCACTTGACACAGTGTGGAAATTAATTATTCTTAAAATTTTTAGGAGGCAAATTCCGCATATGAAATAAAATTCAGCATATCTAGGAAAAATTCAGTATTTCTGTGTCCTGTCCCGTGGTTGGATGAAGAAAAGCCAATACGTCCTTGACAACACATGATCATTTGAGGTATATATTGTCATACACTCCTAGGTGATAATTTATAGTTGTAGAGGTTCTCAGCTGGACTGATTTTTACCACATTTATATTGGCTCCGTTTCGTGACTGTTCGGTACAAATCTTGCAATCGATTTTAAACTAACTCCCTGGAAAAGGCATTCGATACAACTTGGCGCATCAATATTCTCGACCAACTAGGAAATGGGGCCTGAAAGGGAGACTACCAAATTTCGTCGAAAGTTTCCTCAAACAACGAGAATTCCGTGTCAGGAACACATCAACTTCCTCAGAGCTACATATACTAGAGAACGGAGTCCTCCAAGGATACACTCTGAGCAGTACTATTTGCTATTGCAGTTGATGGATTTCTAAATAACCTCAATCCAGCAGTTGGAAGATGTTTATACGTTGATGATTTAACGATCTTCTACTCGGCATCATCAATGGACGACATTGAGCGAACTCTTCAGGAAGCCATATATAGCCTTTGTAACCAAGCGAAGACCCTAGGATTCACTTTCTCTGCTGCGAAAACTAATTGTGTCCACTTTTGTCGACTTAGATCAGTTCACAATGATCCAAAACTAAAATTGTCTGAACTAGGAATTATATTCGATAGAAAATTGAGATGGGACTTACATATAAACGATCTTACACTGAGATGCAAGAAAGCGCTCAACCCACTGAAAGCATTAGCCAGTATTAATTGGGGATGTGACAGAGAAATACTCCTGAGGTTATACAAATCATATATATTATCCAAGATTGACTACGGCTGCTTCGTATACGGGTCAGCACGTGAATCGAGATTGAAAAAATTGGATAGTATACATTTCAGGCTTGAGGATCGCACAGGGGCATTTCGCACGAGCCCATATCTATCACTTTGCTGTGAAGCTGGGATCCCCCCACTGAGATATAGAAGACTGCAACTACTCACTAGCTACAACTAAAAATTATGTGCACTCCCATCCACCCTAAGCACCCACCGATACCTACAGAAGAAGAGTATGACTTCTATGAACGACGGCCAACTATCACCCGCCCGCTGGAATTAGCTTGTAGAATTCCTCAATAAGATTGACTACTCCCTTCCAAGGAGCTATAACATAAATCCGTCCGAAGTGCCTCCCTGGGACATAGTTCCCCTCGATATTGTCTCGACCTACAGAAATATAAAAAGGTGAATTCAAAGAAGCATTATTCTTATGAATTCCACAGAATTATTGATAGGTACTCTGATTGTCATATCATCTATACCGACGGATCCAAGACCGACACCGGATCTGGATGCGCCATATCAAGTTTGGGAATATGCCATTCATGGTCATTACCACGTGAAGCCAGTGTTTATACAACAGAACTTTACGCTATTTTACAAATTACAGGATTTATAGAATTTAACAGTTATAAGAAGTTTGTTATTTGTACCGACTCTCTGAGTTCTGTACAAGCCTACAGAACCCGTTCAGTAGAGATCCATTGGTACGAATAATACTTGCCCGGATACATTGGCTGAGATCTCAAAATAAATCAATAATTTTTCTATGGATTCCTAGTCATTATGGAATAGCTGGTAATGAACTTGTCGATAGTGCTGCCAAAGGAGCTGCCCAAGAGGCTGTCGCTGGGGATATGTACATCAGGGTCGATGATATTAGGACTCATATGAAACACGTGATCTTAGGACAATGGCAGATATAGTGGGATAGAACTGAGTCGAAATTGAAGGATATAAAGCAGAAAGTTCATCCGTATACACCGTTATCATACTCGTGCAGAAGAGATGAAGTTGTTATTACCCGAGCGCGGATAGGTCATACTAATTTGACCAATATATTTATGCTGGGTGGAAATCAACAGCCTAGATGTCAACACTGTAATAGAAGACTCACTATCAAACCACATACTCACACAATGCCCATAACATCAAGCAATCAAACAAAGATTTGGAATAACGAACACCCTACAAACATGCCTGGAAAATAACATGAGTACTATAGCCCTAACACTTTTATCCTCAAAGAGAGTGGTATTTACAAAAAATAATAGAAAAATACCTTGATGACTACAACGAGTATTATATTGATAAAAATAATACCAGATATAGATAGACTATATGAACCACAATGGAAAAGTCTAAAAGGCTAATGACCTTAGAAGTCGATGCCTCAAAAAAAAATTGTTATGGCAATATATATATATATATATTTTTCTGACGATTAATCATAGGTTGTCATTTCAAATCCTTCAATGTCACTCGAAGCGTCAAAGATATAACACCATTCCGACAAATTTTTACATATTTTACTTTTTTTTTTAAAGTTAATGTTCATTTATCATCCACTCAGATTACTGACCCTGAAGAAGTTTCAAAATTGAAACGAAAGCTCGGTCCATCGTATTAAAGAGTTTTTCATAGTTCAACACTTGTGCTGACTGAAGATCCCCGTTATTCCCCACTGTTTATATATATATATATATACACACAATATTTTCTGTTTATTTTCATATATCAAATATAATAATAATGATTATGATTGAATTGAAATTGATAATGAATGATAAAAATTATTATGATATAATTGATAATAATAATAGTGAATATAATACAAAATTGGCTGATATATTCAATATATAATACAATGGTTATGTGAGAGAGAGAGAGTGATGGAGGAAAAAAAGCATTCATTTTTCGGTTATCACGCTGTCACAATAAATGGAAATTTGGAAAAAAAAAAAGATTGTTGAATACAAGTTGGTTGGTTGGCAGATGGGGGTGGATGTTGGCTATTCATTCATCATGCTATAATGGCCCCATGCAAGCGTATCGTTCGATCCGGGGATGAGTGTTCTTTTATCGTCGAATGGACTTTGTTTTGTTCAATACTAGAAACATTATGGGCATACGAAGGGATGCATCGTTGACTAGTCAATTTTTCCTTCTTATCTCTAAGACATTCGACATAGTCGTCGAAGGAAATTTTATTTTTCACATTATATCGGACTCCTTTGGATTTTTTAAAGCATTTTTTGCCCTGAATTTTATAAGTGTATAATTTTGAACGGAGTCCGATGAAATCTGTCATGATGCACCCGTTCGTTTCATCTTTCATCAAACCTGGAATTTTCTTGTTCACCTGCGGAATACCGTACGAGTTTTCGCATGGGTAGTCGCTCGTATCAAATTTTTCCAAGTTTTCTCCGATTAATTCTCTATATACATCATCGCATTCAATTTCGTATGTGAGAGAATCCGTATCCAAGTACATCAACTTACACTGATTGGTCTCGACTTTTTTCAACATAAATTTATAATAAAAATCGTAAACACAAATTTTTGAAATATCTAGAATAGCCATACCGATATAGTAGGGTTTATTGAATAGCAGTTCAGACTTGTTTATTTCGATAGCCATCGAATTTTCATCGAAAATGGTTTGGTTGTGGAATTTCGGACTACTTATTAAAATTTTCGCCCCATATCTACCCTCCCATTTATTGACCATTTTCACCACTCTGTGCTTCCTGATGTTTTTCATTGTCTTTCCGAAAATACTGTTTATGGCCAATTTATAATTATTTTTTCCGAAAGTGGTTGTTGCTTGGGCGCGTAATTTCGTGTTTAATTCAATGTTGGGCTGCAGCCATGCCGATTGTTTGAACTGCAATACCCTGTGAATTTTTCTGAGAATAAGACCGTTTTTCAAAGCTTGTTTTAATACGCGGTAATGTACGTAAATAGTTTTCCCTGTTGTACAGGGTGGTCAGTAATTCAGGGAATTTTGAACCTGGAGGAGTTCGATGTTCTGCACAAAGTGGAAAATCTTTGGATCATCATGAACATTTTCGGGGTATTCCAAATCGACTTCGAGGATATACCCTGTATCAGAAGTATCTAACACCTCCATAACCTTTAAATTTTCGAATTCATCGATCCATTTGAACGCTCCAGAAGGTAAATACTTCCTCATAGCCCATCCATAGAGATTATTCACGTCTAAGTATAATAAATATTTGGAGGGTTGTTGAGGATCATACCTCTCCCCCATATATTTATTATTCGCTTGAGAGAATCGGTTTCAACACTGACTTATACCGCCCCAAATTTCTTTTTCAATGAAAAGCAGCATGTCAACATCTTTGATAATTTCCAGCTTACACTTTGTGTACTTTAACATGCATGACCAAGAATAGCCAGGCATGGTATAGTAGCAAGCGGGGTCGAGTCCATTAGTGTCGTAACCCAATTTCCGGAAATTCTTAAAGACGTCACATAGCAATAAAATATCGGTTTTCATGTATAACTCAGAGTAGTTGTCCAGTGTTGCCAAATCGAACGATTGCCACACCTTCTGAGCATGTTGGTATGCATGCTCGGAGATGTCACAATCGGTCAGCTGATTGTGGAATTTATCGATATCTGGCAACGCTGTAATCTCGAGTTTCTCCATGGAATCCACGAAGTCGTAGCAGAATACTCCCTTGCGCGTGAATAATGAAAATTGTTCATCGTTCAAATTTTGAATTTCACGCTTTGTAATACAGATATCTTCCACACTGAGCGTGCGCACCAACTCGTCCAGGCTTGCGCCCATGAATCGAAAAGAATCGATGAAACGGAATTTAATGTTCGTCTCTTCGTCGTATTGTGTGAAAGATATATATTTCTCTTTGTTTATTGGAAGAAGACTCACCCTGCCCCGTTTCCCGATATCTCGAATAATGAAATGGCTGTCACAGCCGCTAAGATTATGGAAAACAGTAGGAACCACAAAGGATTTTTTATAGTTGAGATTACATGGGTTTTGATGTGCCCATCCTCTAAATTCACCCGTGAAATGGTTATGGTCGGCTACAATTTTTTGTCCTTTTTGGAAAGGTTTCTCGCAAATATGACAAGTGGAATCCGTACGAATGGGATTGACAGACATGGGGACGATTTTTATAATTTTTCCTTCAACGAATTTTGCTATGGTTTTCAATTGTTCCGGGAACCATTCCATCGAATCCAAACCTCGATGGCTATCGTAATATGATAGAGTGTCATCATAATTACATTTAAAATATAAGCCTGCGCTATAGGAAATGTGTTTTTGGTCATTCGCTGTCTTGGAGTTGGTTTCATCATCATCAGTGAACGATTCCAAAATGGATTCAAAATCGGCATGTATAATGAATGGAACCATTTCTTTGTGTACAAAGTCCTTGAACTCGACATGGTCATATTTTGGGAAGAAAATTTTGTAATGATTAGCTTTTTCACAATCAACAGTATGATTGTCTAACTTTTCCTGACTACCAAAATAATTAAGACATCAATCACAAATGTAATTTTTATGTCCGTGTTTACTGATTTGTGAGCTAACCAATCCGGATAAGTCTTTTATCCCACAATAATGAAATTTAATGTTTGTCTGTTCGTCGTCCTCGTCAATTTCCGGCGGTGCCTCGTAATCATTCAATTTAACCGAATATTTATTTTGAATCATGACATGACATGTCGAGCTAATGTTTCTTTTGTAAGTCCCGTTGGTACAGTTGTAAAAAAATGTATGTCCGTCATCATCGTTCGCTGATGATTCAACCAGTTCCAAAATATATACGTTCACCATAGCGTTGAGTTTTTCGAATTTGGATAATTGGCTGAGAGTTATGGGAAATTCCAACCCCTCCATATTCAATACGGTCGACCAATGAAGGTATTTTGATGTACGCTGTGTATTTACTTCAACGAGATACAGAGCTGACACGACCGCCCATTCGAAACAATTGTTGTCGGTATTACGCACGTCAATACAAGCACGTTTTTTTAGCAATGGCTTGTGGAAGTTCGATGAAAGATGAACCCCCTTTGCCCATACCTGATTGATTAATATTCACTTCCAAATTAACGATTTTTTGTAACACCCACCCGCTTTCTTTCCCGCAAAATTCCTCCAAATTATCTCCCAATTTATCTACAACAAATTCCTCGAACCACCCCTGTTAATCTGTTCCCCTATCAATCACTTGGTTTTTAGTATTGAAATATTTTTAATCGAGTTTTTCCTCATCCAAGCCCATTTTGACGAATTCCCCGCAAAAACAAGTATTAATCTTCAGCATGGGCAATTTTTTTAACATGTTATGGATTCTACGTTTGAAAAGGTTGAAGGCGTCTTTGAAAAATTAATTTGTGTCTTTGTGAGCCAAATTTATGATTACCCTTGTACGAACTCGTCCCCGGAACGTCGATTTCCAATCTTCCAAATGACTCGGCTCTTTAGATTTTTTCTGGCAGCCAACCCCTGACCCTCTACCCCAAATTTTTTGTTAGGATTTCTACAAGTTTTTAAATGACCTAAATTTGTAACCAATGTCCGCAGTGACTCAATGGAACTGTTGGCTGAAATTTTGAATCCCTTATTACATAGCCGAATACTATATTTTAAATGTTTTAGCCATGTTTCGCATTCCATTGGGCTGGATTTTTGTTCGAGAAATTTTTGAGCCTCCCTGTAATTAATAATCATTTAATCGCTAAGAGCGGAAATTTGCTCAGAATTCATGGTTATTTAAGAAACGAGAAAAATTAATGCTTTTTTACAAACAAAATATAGATATTTTTTTTTATCTCTCTCACCGTGATTTGATGAAATCAAATACAACCCTCCCAGTTGGCGCCGTCGTCGTGGTGGTGGTTGGTCTTAGTTTTTGATGATGGATGAATGTACTTAGTTGTAAATGCATTCAAAGACAGGTGCCTTCGTCGTGGATGGTTTCACGATTATTGAATGGTCTCGAGGCTTGAACTCGTGGACAGCTAAACAGCTCAGCTTGACATGTCTCCCAAACTTTTACATGCGGCATCTCTACCACTAATAAGGTTGTGTGTATTGGCTGGAGCTCACTTTTTTTTATATCTGTAAAAAAATATCACATAAGTATATCAAAAAACTCAATCAATATGAATTTCAAAGAACTCTCAATCATTCGAAAAAAATTTTTTTTGGAACTCTGAATTGACAACACTTGCTTTACTCACATATTTTCAGTCTAGGAATACTCAATTTAACTACTAGGAGAGGATGAAAGGGGCACATCTTACTCCTACGAAGGTCAGAGTACAAATGACATTGCACGTCCGCGATCATTCAGTTATAGAAAAATTACCCCCACCACTTCCTACCCTCATCACTTTGATATTAATGGAAAAAACCCTCGACCGAATGAAATAATCGAATGTTAATGATAATAATGAAATAATCGAATGTTATAAAAAAAAATGATAAAAAATAGAGTACAGTCGGTAATGCAGAACACTTGAATTACTCACATGTTCTTCAGTCTGGGAACCCAATGATCTAACTAGGAGAAAACGAAAGAAACACGTCTTACTCCTACGAAGGTTGGAATGCAAATGACGCTGCTCTTCCGCGATCATTAAGTTATTGAAAAATTATCCCCAATCTATTCTGAGCATGCGCACAATCCTCGCGGTGTATGGCTAACAAATCTTCCGTGCTTATCTTTTAAATTTCATCGATTACAGTAATATATACCAGAAGCGCTTTTTACCTTCGTTATTTTACAATTTTTAAATAAGCATTTCTGTGGTGTCGTTCAGGCTTGCGCGCCAATGATTCAAAAATAGTTAATCGCCTCGTCGTGTAAAAAACTGAAAAAATTATCTCAACCGAAAGTAATAATAATAATGAAAAAAATTTAATGTTATAGAAAGAATGATATGAATCGAATGATTGGTACTGGAACTCTAGAAATACTCACACTTCACAGCTTGAGGAGACTCGAGGAAAATATATTTTAGCTGATTCTCTCTTTAAACACATGTTTCTCTCACGACGGTCAAGTCACCAATGACGATACTCGTCCACGATCATTAGGTTTTAAAAAAGCCCCACCAACTTTCTACCATCATCAATTTGATATTTATGAAAAAAGTCCTCAACCAAAAATAATAATAATGATAATAATTATAATGAAATAATCGAAAGGTTATAAAAAAATAATGATAAAAATGTAATCAACCGAAAACGATAATAATAATAATAATCAGCTACTATATATGAATCTCACCTCGATTCTTTGATGAAATTGAAGACTGCTGTCGTCTTCGTCGTGGTGGATGGCTTGGTGACCAGAGGAAAGTTGTTCAGGTTGGAGTTGCGGTTTCAAGATTTCGAGAACCCCTTCTTGATAGAAAATCGGATTTGATTTCCAAATCAGCAACTATGGTGTCCCCAGGAACTCTCGAAAGGACTCGATGATTCGAATAAGAATGATGCAACAGCAAGCAGAACATATACTTAATTACTTTTTCTGAAAACAAATCGGTATAGTACAGAGCGACAGCAGCAACAACCACTTTCGGCAAAAATAACTACAAATTGCTAGGGCAAAAGAGTGGGTGGTTGGGTCCTATTCGGCTGTGTTCGGTGTTCACCAACAGGTGTTCCTATAAACATGATTGATGCGGCAGCGAGTGGAAATGTACGAGTTTGGCAAATGGAAAAAAACTTGAGAAATTTCACTGCCAACTATCCTAGAAAAAAAAATGGACAAATTCAGCTATGAAACGTCTGAGATATATCACACTTTATAATTTTGAGGAATACCAATAATAAACATATTAAGTTTAATAATTCTGAAAATATCATACTTTGAACTCAATACGGCAACGCTGTAAATACTTTGACGCGAGAATAATTATCATCACATAACTCATAATATATCAGCTGATTTCATTCAGGCACGAACTTGTGTAGTGCGGGGCTTCCCAGATGTTCGCTTGCATTTATTATAACCTACAGATATATTTCATATTTCATTTATTTCAATATCTGTGGATTTCCGTGATCGACAATTTTCATTCAAATTCGTTTGGTTACATGTGGAAAATGATAATTTCAGTTATTTTTCATGGATTGAATGAATGTTTCAAGTGTTGGGTTCATTTTCAGTGTTAATTGGAATGAATATTAATTAAAGTACCTATATTTCGAATGAAAATGTTTGAATGGAATTCGTTTGGGGAGGATAATTTCTGTGAATCTTCGTGGGTTGAATACATGAGTGTTCAGACATTATTATTACTCTCATGAATTGAATATGGTTCATCCAGTGGCTAAGAGCATTTTTTTTTTATGGAAATATAACAAGTTCCAGTGATATGGAATGACTTTTTGGAATATTTTTATTCAGTGTTGGAAAGATTACCGTGTACTTTATTTCATATAGACTGAGAGTTGATTTTCTGCTGCAGGCAATGAATTACTCATTTTTCTTAGGAAATGTGATGTATTATGAGCTAGATATCTACATGATTTTGGTAGGTTTTTCAATAGTTTATGCGTCTGCTTGGAAATTTTAAGACATTCACGGTGACTGAGAGATGATTTTTTCATGGAAAATAATAAAAGTTTGTATGTATGGTGTCAAATGTTCCTACAGATATCCCAAAAAAAAAGTTGAAAAATACGGCTTTAATTAAATCTCTCAATGCGAATATTAGGTTGTCACAAAAAACAGTTCCGGAGGAAAATAAAATGAGAGAATGAGTCGAAATAAAAACATGACATGTTCCCTTTGACTTGAAATACTAAAATTTACAAGTAGAACTCCTAATATTGAAGTTTATTGATTGATTGAATACCAGGTTGTCATAGATCACAGAAACCAAATTCTGATAAAATATATTATGAACTAATGCATGAAAAATAAATAATTTTTCGGAATGTTCCCGTCAACTTGGAAAACAAAAATTTGCAGGAAGAACTCTCCATTGTGAATCTATTAATTGGTTGAATACCAGGCTGTCACAGAAAAAAAATTGTTTCGGAGAAAAATTAAATAGATGAATGAATCGAAAAAATTCATAGTACTTATTGAATCAAAGTGTTTGCTTGATTTATACGAAAAATCTAAATTGTTCAGTTCCATCTGCGAAGTTTATGTCTAGTATAAGAAAATAAGTTTGAAAAAGGCCAAAAAACCGAATAAAATAACATGAATATGGAAAAAAAACGTATATTTTTTTCAATAAACACTCACTGAGCACAAAAAATACACACGAATCATACGACGTTTGGTGACCAAATGCCTGACGCTCTGTTGAGAGCATTATCTATGAAAACCGATACGTAGTTTGGGATTCCCAACATGACGTTACGCACACACACAAACTTGTACTAACCTGATGCCTACGGATCGTAATATTGGCGACGATAATTATCGATAAACACATGGAAAATATTCCATCGTTCAGCTAAATGACTTTAAATTTTCAAGCGATCTCAGTGCAGAAGAATCGCATAGATTTATTCATTGAATTCATTATAATATCTGTGCCTATGACAGTGATGGATACTTGGACGATATATATATATATATATATATATATATATATATATATATATTCAATTGAATCCATGATTTTGCGTTTGACTGTGGATACTTTCGGAACTTTGGACATAGCCCAGAACTGAATGAAAATGCAATATCAATTCGCTTTCTTGTCCGTCTGTCTGTTCGTTTGTCTGTATTAATGATAAATAATAGTAGTAAGAAGCAATACATTTCAGAATAACTTTCCGATGAACTAGAGACTTGAAACTATGAACATAGCCCAGAACTGAATGAAAATGCAATATTAATTCGCTTTCTTGTCCGTCTGTCTGTTCGTTTGTCTGTATTAATGATAATAATAGCAGTAAGGAGCAATACATTATAAACTAACTTTCCGATGAACTAGATATTCGAAACTATGAACTGAATGAAAATGCAATTCTGATCCGCTTTCTTGTCGTCTGTGTGTTCGTTTGTCTGTATTAAAGATAATAATAGAAGTAAGTAGCAATAAATTTCAGAATAACTTTCCGATGAGCAAGATACTTGAAACTCTCAGTGGCAGCCCTCAGGCACCGATAAACATCCCAGGCGGGTCGGCCTCCATAACGAATATATATTGAAATTCTTAACCTAAAACCGTAATTTTTCTATGAATTATTAGATCCCCAATTCGGCTTCCATACACGATAACCTCACATATCTCAGAGCTCCGTAGTAGTCAACCGAGACCGTTAAACGTTCTAGGCGGGTCTGCCCCCACAACGGATATACAATAAAATTATTAACCATACTTTTTTTCTATCAATGATTGAGTTCCCAATGCGGCTTCCACACATATCAGACCTCAATGATGGTATCCAGAGACCGCTGAAGGCCCCAGGCGGTTCGGCCCCCATAACAAATATATATATATATATATATATATATATATATATATATATAGTGTCTCACATGAAGTACGCAACATATGGAAGTTTTTTTATTAATAGATTAAATGAAAATTTGACTTCGCAGTTAGTTTGTGCTTGAAAAATGAGTAAAGAACAGCCTCTTACCTTTTGTCATGTGCTACTCTAAACCTGTCAAATTTGATATTTTTTTCGAAAATCCTCAAAAAATCAGTTTTTCTTCAGAAGTTGTCTTTCGCTCTACCGATTCGAACGAAACATGATTCAAATTCCATTATTTTGATGAATACGAGACTTCAATATCATATCTTGCCCAGAAAATACTCACATTAGCCTGTTACCAGAAAAAATTAAAAAATGCACCTCCAGAAATTCTTCTTTGTTGTTGCAAAGTTCATCTAGTTTTTTCATTTCATTGTGAAACTGATTCGGATTTTCGAAGTAAGGATGTTAATATGTCAGTAATCGAATTTCTCTTCATTCTTATTACACTCGTATTCCTTTTTTTATTAGATTTTTATCCAGTTTGATTATTTTTCTGACCAATAATTCAGTTACAAACAAACCCGAAATATCATACTTTTCTTTGAACTAAACAATGACCTACAGTTTCAAAACTATTCAAAAGACTTTCGTTCTAGCGATGTGTACTAAACATGATATAAAATTTCGTGATTTTAAACAATACAAGACTAATGCAACATCTCGGGAAGAGAATAGTACAATTGATCTAATCAAAATAAAATTTTCCCTTAGTAGGCTTTTGAAATAAATTTTAAGTTTTGGTTAATGTCAAATAATTGCGTTTAATGAATCGAGTTGTTTTGTGTACAGATTTTCCTACATTTGAAATTCACAAATAAGTTTTATGTACAATGTTATCCACACAAGACAAAGTGGAAATCGTTCTTTTATGTGGTGAGAATGTGCCATATGTTGCTTGTATTTTCAATCACTGGATTCCAGGAAGAAATATTCACTTTAGTACCGTGGGAAGGATATTGAAAACATTCCAAGAAACTGGCTCTGTAAACAATCGTTTCAAGAAACCACATAATCCAATAAGGTATACACACTCTTGAAGAAAGAGATTTCGATATTCGAGCGGGATTTTCATTTTGGTTCCAAGGTGAGAGAGAAAATGATATCACATTTTCCTACAGGATTTTATGGACAGACGAGGCAACTTTCACGTCGAACGGACCAGTTAGTTCCCAAAATTGTCGCTGGTGGTCCAACAATAATCCAAATTTTGTAATAGAATGCTGTGACCAATATTCATTCAAGACAAATGTGTGGTGTGGTTTATTACATAACCAAATAATTGGACCATATTTTTTTAGAGAAAATTTTAACGCAGACATGTACAGAAATTTCATTATGAATCAGTTGTCTGACGTTTTGGATAATCTGCCTCTGACGAAATTTGTGGTATCAGCTTGACAAGGCATCGATCCACCAAACGGTAGAAGTGAAACAGTGTCTCAGTCAGATGTTTAGGGGCAAAGTGATAGGACGAGATTGGGAAGATTATTGGCCACCAAGATCACCGGGCTTATCTCCAATGGACTTTTTTCTATGAGGTTATCTGAAACAAAAAGTGTATGAGCACATACCATTTGCAAACAAAGAACATTTAGAGAATACCATTCGGGAGTGTTGTGCTAATATAAATCCCCTATTTATTAAAAATGCCACAAAGTCTGTGAATGAAAGGACTATAATTTGTTTAGAACGCGAAGGACGGCATACTGAATGATGAATTTGGGTTCTTTTTAAGATTATTGAGATAAATCAATGGATGTTACGATGTTTTGTTGTGAATTTGGTTATAGTTATTTTGGTTTAATGTTTTTTACACATCCAATGGTGAAAATAAAAAATATGAGATTTATGAAATTAATTCAAGAAACGTTGCGAAGAATTATTATTTGTTCGAAAATTACATCAAACAGTTTACATCCAACAGTCACACTGTTGGGTGTAAACTACATCAAAATATTTTGAACTCATCTGCAGCTAACGGGATACAAATCTGTTAAAAAAAGAAATACGAGTGTAATAAGAATGAAGAGAAATTCGTTCATTCGATTACTGACATATTAACGTCCATACATTGAGAATCCGAATCAGTTTCACAATGAAATGAAAAAACTAGATGAACTTTGCAACAAAAAAGACGAATTTCTGGAGGTTCATTTTTTTTTCTGATAACAGGCCAATGTGGGTATTTTCTAGGCATGTATGACATTGAAGTCTTGTATTCATCAAAATTATGATATTTGAATCATGTTTCGTTCAAATCGGTAGAGCGAAAGATTCGAAAAATTAAAAAAATTGGAAAAAAGTCGAAGTGACAGTAGAGAGTGCAAATTTAGAAAAAGGGCATAAAATTGGAAACTGAGCAACTTTTTTCTTTGGCATTTTTCGAAATTTCCAAAAAAAAACTGATTTTTGAGGATTTTCGAAAAAACTGTCAAATTTGACAGGTTTAGAGTAGCACATGACAAAAGAAAAGAGGGTGTTTCTTACTCATTTTTCAAGCACAAACTAACTGCGAAGTCAAATTTTCATTATATCTATCAATAAAAAAACTTCCATATGTTGCGTACTTTATGTGTGACACTGTATGTATGTATATATATATATATATATATATATATATATATATATATATATATATTGAATTTCTTAACCTACAACCACTATATTTTTTCCTATGAATGATTGAGCCCCAATGCGGCTTCCACACATATCTCAGACTTCCGTGGTAGTCTCTCGAGACCGATAAACAACCCAGGAAGGGGCCGGCCGGTCCCCCCCATGACGGATATCTTGAAATTCCTAACCTACAGCCGCCATATTTGTTTCTATATATGGTTGGGGGTCCCCATAATGCTTCGAGACATCTCACACCTCCGTGGCAGCCTCCAGATACCGCTGAAGAACCCAGTCGTTGCCCCCTAAGGACATCTTGAAATTCCTACTAACCCCTTTTTTTTATGAATGATTGGATCCCCATAACGTCCTCAGATATCTCAGACCTCCGTGGTAGTTTATCGATACCGATAAACACCCCACACGCGGTCGGCCCCCATAACGGACATCTTGAAATTCCTAACCTTCAGCTGCCATATTTTTTTCCTATATTTGGTTGGGACCCCCATATTGCCTACAGCTATCTTCAACCTCAGTGACAACACTCAGAGACCGTCACGCACCCCAGACGTGGGACCTCCATAACTACATCTTGAAATTCCCCCGGCGGCCATTTTTTGTTATATATATGGTTGGGCCCTAAAACAACCCCCATAATGTCTCGAGACCTCTCAGACCATTGTGGCAGTCCTAGAGACCACTTAACACCCCAGACGCGGCCCCCCAGACCCGATATTTTTTCTCACTCAACCTACGGCAGCCATATTTTTTCTATATATGGTTGGGCCCCAAAACGGCCCCCATAACGTTCCCAGCAGTCTCGGACCTTCGTAGCAGCCCCGGGGAGAGCGTGTATAGCTATGCCGATTCTAATTCACTCGAGGTGAAATAGAATCGGCATAGTTTATCTACTGCTGTATTTCAGCTTTTTTGTAAATCTTGACTCTATATGATTTTATCTATTCCTCAAAATTTCTTCGATTGTTGTGTCACATAGTTGGAGTTAGTAGTATTTTCTGTTGATTCTCTCAATTTCCATAGCTATTGGATAAGAGAAGAATCATCACGAATGAAATCTTCTGAACAGTTTGTATGAAAGACCAATTTTGGAAGAGTTTTCATAAATTTTTTATATATTTGAGTAGTAGGATGATACTTGCAAACTTATTTTATTTTTCTTTACAGATCAGGAAATTGGACCTTGCACATACAGTTTATTCAGAAGAGGAAAGAAGATAAAATGGCTGAAGATTTGAAATTGCAAAGGGAATTCAATTTAACAGAAAATGGTCGAAAACAACAAATGGAAAACTTAAGATTATGTTATATAAATATATAGATATTATGTTATATAAAGATATACCAATGGATGATTGATCTGCAGGCCATCGAAGGAATAGTTTATACTTGTATTTCAAAAAAATTCTAAATCCACCTTCCAAAATGTTTAGCCAAGTTCAGTTTTGGTGTATGTGTTACTGAATGGCTATATAATGATATACCAAGAGTTGATTGATTTGCAGGTTGTCAAAGGGGTAGTTTATACTTGTGGATATTTCGAAAAACAAAACAAAACCCACCCTAAAACATGTTTAGCAAATTTAATTTTTGGTATACGTTCTACTGAAGGCTATATAACAATAAACCAAGAGATAACCTGGCAAAATTTTGAGGGTGGGTTTGTTTTTTTCGAACACAAATATAAACTACCCCTTCGACGGCCTGCAAATCAATCATCTCTTGGTATATCATTATATAGCCTTTCAGTAACACGTATACCAAAACTGTACTTGGCTTAACATTTTTGATGGTGGGGTCTAAATTTTTTTCGAAATACAAGTATAAACAACCTTGAAAGACGACCTGCAAATCAATCATCTCTTGGTATATCATTATATAGCCTTCCACTAATACGGATACCAAAAATAAACTTAACTAAACAGTTTTTAAGGTGGCTTTTGATTTTTTTCGAAATATCGACAAGTATAAACTACCTTGAAAAGGGAAACATTCTCAATTGAATATTGATAGAAATATTTTTCTGTGAATTGAAAAATCCAATTCAATTCACAGAAAAATATTTCTATCAATATTCAATTGAGAATGTTTCCCTTTTCAACATGAATACCCCACAAGAGGTTATCTTGACGATGGAAGATAGTGACTAAAGTTTATCTTTCAGTCGCAGATGATTCCACATCTGATTTTATGAACATCCTGTTTATATTTTCAACAAATCAATCTATCATACCCCATGACAGGTTTTAATGTCAGAAAACACTAATTTCAAAGTGTCTCTCCAAAAGAAATGATTCTAACTTTTTCCATCTTTGCAAAGTGAGATTGCTTCTTGAAAATGTGTTTCCCATTTCTTCCGGTCTTCCTGATGATCGTGGAAGCGTGAAATAGATTTTCGGCGACAAAAATGTATTGAAGACCTAGTGAATGCGATGTCTCTCCTGCGTCAATGTTACGAATGATTTCTGGTGAGTACTCTCTTTTGGAAAACATTCTTCTTTGCCTCATTCATCTTTATGAGTTCTTAATTAGGACTGGAATAGAAAATCAAATAACTATCTGAATGAAAATGCAAATTTTCAATCTCAGATTTTTTCTTTTGAGTTAGGGCCTTTTCAGAATATCTATCAGATGTAGTTCAATGTCCAGCGTGGCTTTAGCCGGGGAAGTAGTTGTTTTCTGTTAGACATTCACAATAAATAACTTCATTTTAATCGTGGATTTTTCAATTCACAGAAAAATATTTCTATCAATATTCAATTGAGAATGATTCCCTTTTCAACATGAATACCCCACAAGAGGTTATCTTGACGATGGAAGATAGTGACTAAAGTTTATCTTTCAGTCGCAGATGATTCCACATATGATTTTATGAACATCCTGTTTATATTTTCAACAAATCAATCTATCATACCCCATGACAGGTTTTAATGTCAGAAAACACTAATTTCAAAGTGTCTCTCCAAAAGAAATGATTCTAACTTTTTCCATCTTTGCAAAGTGAGATTTTTTCTTGAAAATGTGTTTCCCATTTCTTCCGGTCTTCCTGATGATCGTGGAAGCGTGAAATAGATTTTCATCGACAAAAATGTATTGAAGACCTAGTGAATGCGATGTCTCTCCTGCGTCAATGTTACGAATGATTTCTGGTGAGTACTCTCTTTTGAAAAACATTCTTCTTTGCCTCATTCATCTTTATGAGTTCGTAATTAAGACTGGAATAGAAAATCAAATAACTATCTGAATGAAAATGCAAATTTTCAATCTCAGATTTTTTCTTTTGAGTTAGGGCCTTTCAAGAATATCTATCAGATGTAGTTCAATGTCCAGCGTGGCTTTAGCCGGGGAAGTTGTTGTTTTCTGTTAGACATTCACAATAAATAACTTCATTTTAATCGTGGATTTTTCAATTCACAGAAAAATATTTCTATCAATATTCAATTGAGAATGTTTCCCTTTTCAACATGAATACCCCACAAGAGGTTATCTTGACGATGGAAGATAGTGACTAAAGTTTATCTTTCAGTCGCAGATGATTCCACATCTGATTTTATGAACATCCTGTTTATATTTTCAACAAATCTATAAACTACCTCTTTGCCGGCCTGCAAATCAATCATCATATAGCCTTTCAGTAGACGTATTCCAAATATCCACTTGGCTAAACATAAAAACTGTCGTTTTGTCCAATGAAATATCCGATGTCAAATAACTACATCAAAATTAAAAAATAATTTTTATTCAATCCCTTTAAAAAAATGGTTTCAGCAAAAAGTTGTAATTAATATTGAAATACTAAATACATTTTTACAGGTTTTCTGAAAAACTCCAAAAAATATCATATAGAAATATCTATAATATATAATAATAAAATATCTTATTGAAATGCATTGGAAATGAAATGGAAGCCCCTCCTGTTGAATTGCAAGAGGTTCGGGCTCTCTACAGATTTTCCCAACATTTTTAATATGGTCACGGGTAAAAGATATTCAAAATAAATTCAAATAACCTTGATGCATTACCCTTTTATTATTTCTATTGAATTCTGATACAAATCACATTGAAATACTTATTTCAGTTTTATGTAATAGATTAAGATTATTTATGTTTCTTGGGTTCAATAAAAATTTATTATTATTTTACACCTCATTCTATTGATTTTTCCCAAAAATATATGTCTGAAGGTTGTTTTTTTTTCAGACGTAGCTAATTTTTCAAATAAAAAGCTTTGCCACATCTCTGTCTCGCTCTAGCATAACCTGCAAAGCTCCTGAGCAAAATCATTCATTCTGACTGAATAACAACACCTCAACATTTTGAAAAAGGTCTTTGAGGGATTCTTTGCCTCGAAGTATTGCCTTGAGTATTCAAGAATTTGGTTTGGTTGGCTCATGCTAGCTTTTTCTGAAACTGGTTTTGTAATCCGATGGTTGTCTTGGAGTGGCTCCGAACTGGAAATATTAATAATAAAACACTATTTCAATAGGTTCAATAAAATATAACTATTGTGTGTTGTTTGGGAATAAAGAAAAATTTTTTTTTGAAAAAATCATCAGTAAATATTCTTGGTGAAAAATATGTTGTCTATACCTATATTTAATATGATGTCATTATCATTTTTAGTTTGGAAATTAAATTGAATGTCCCAAAATTAATTGAATATGAAGTCGGAGCCATGAAAATGATTTTCTGAGATGCAAGAAGAATCCAAACATTGTCCAAACTCTTGTGTTCAGAGGAAACCAATTGTTTATTTGTTTTTTTCATTAAGACTATTCGCTCCCCGCTTTCATATATTTTTTTCAGTTTTATCCTTGTATCATGTTGCTCGCTAGATTTTCCAACTCACGAACGTTCACTCAAATTCAACTCTCTGAAACTACTATGGAATATCATTTAAAATTTCTAAGAATGTGCTATGAATGCTAATTTATTATTCTCCACTCTGGAAATCATGGTGACACGCAGTCGTGGATAGTCATAAAGTAAATTTTCCTCTCTACAATCAATGAATCTTGTTTATTTATCATCTCTCTTGAAAGCGTATTGTGAGATTTTGTTAATTAATTGAGGAATTTATATGCATTATCACTAGTCTGATTAACAAGTTAAAAAACGGGTTAATTCTTGTTCCCGGTCCTAAAAATATATGCGATTGCTCATTCGAGTCGGAACGACGTCTAGAAAAATGTATCTCGAGCATTTATTAGCACATAAAATATTACAATTGGTATTAAAAAAATAAGATGAAAAAAAATATATTCAGTTTTTCTTCAATTACTCAAAAACTATTAATATTCAAGAATTTTTGAAAAAAGATCCTCAAAGAAGAGGAAATTTCTAATAAAAAAGTCACGACTCCGGAATTATATCTCTATTATTTATAATTTTTATTCAACGCCGAAAATAGGTCTCTGCGTGGCCATTACGGCATGAGCGCAACACCGCTGGAGACAGTATATAATTTTTTTATAGTATTAAATATTAATTTAAAATTTTGAAAAAATTATGGTGTCATCAGAACACTTGAAAGAATAAAGCCCCGTTGGAAAAAAAAATATGTCGATTTTTCAAAAAGTTATATGATTGTTAATTAACTAATTTTTATCCAATCTCTGTTTTTACAAAAGTCGACATAAAAGTTCAAATAATTGACCTATATATTTTTTGCTTCTTGGAACCATATACATACTTAACGAGATCACGTGATAAAAGTCATCAAAAGTTTTATATTTTGTTTGTTATAATTTTTTTAAATGAACAAAAAATGAAATATAAAAAAAAATTAGACAAATGTTATTATACAGCTGTTTTTGCATCTGACAATGGCATTAATTACCGTAGGAAAGAAATTTTTTACGTCATTTGTTAGGATATTGTTTATAAACAAATAGACAAGTATAATATTTTCAAAAAAATATTTCTTACCATTTCAAGGTCAAGACAAAATGATGATTAAAGAAAAAATCCTTAAATAACGTTTTTAATTGTTCATACTTGTTTTTTATATTTCGTTTGTTTAAATAATAAATTTTTCTCTTTTAAAATCATAATTGGCATTTCTTATAGGTTAACAAACAAAAAAAAAACAATAAATTCATTGTTCATTAATTTAACGATTTGTTATAAACAATTTGTGTTCCTTGGTTTATTTTTTTCCTGGAAGTACAAGAAATTACAAAAACAGCCTTATATAACAAAGTACTGAGAAAATGATCTTCAATTTTTATAACATTTTTAAATATTACACGATACCGAAATCAAAGTGGCCTCCTAATTTTTCAAGTAACAAATAGATATAACATCTGAATTATAAGAGATACGATAATGGAGAAAAATCCAAGTTTGCAACTATTGCTAATCAGCTGTTAAATGCATTTGATTATATGAATTCGTTTTTTACATTCTCGTAATTTTTTTGGTTAAAAAATTATTGTTTTTTTAAATAAACAATAGAAGACCTTCAGTTAGGCTACATATAAATGGGTGCTGTAATATAAAAAGAAATATCGTATATAACGGAACACGAGTTAGATAAATATTAATTAAAATACATTTATAATTCAAACTATAAGAGATATGGGTATGATGTAGAGGGTATTTGGCAAATATTTTATCACTTAACAAAATTGTCTGGTTCATAGCTGTATTTTCATATTTTAACAAGTTATAAGTAAAAAAAGTAAGAATTTATAAAAAAAAAAAATTATAAACAAATGCATGTAACAGTTACAAACTTGAATTTTTATCCATTTCAAAGATTGATTAATCCTTTACAAACATGTCCCGAATGTTTATTATCGTATCTCTTATAATTTAAAAGTTATATCTATTTGTTACTTGAAAAATTAGGAGGCCACTTTGATTTCGGTATCGTGTAATATTTAAAAATGTTATAAAAAAATTAAGAAAATTTTTTTCAGTACTTTGTTATATATGGCTGTTTTTGTTATTTGTTTTACTTACAAACGAAATAAAAAAAAACAATTATAAACAATTAAAAAATGTATTTAAGGTTTTTTTATATCATCATTTTGTCTTGACAAGAAAATGGTAAGAAATATACTTGTCTTATTTGTTTATAAACAATTTCTTAACTAATTACGTAAATATTTTTTTCCTACGTTAACTAATTCCATTGTTAGATGCAGAAACAGCTGTATAATAACATTTGTCAACAAAATATTTAATTTTTTGTTCATTTAAAAAAATGATAACAATCAAAATATAAAACTTTAATAAACTTTCATCACGTGATCTTATTGAGTATGTATATGAAAAGGGCTTCCAAGAAGCAACAAATTTATAGGTCAATTATTCCAACTTTTATGTCGACTTTTGATAAAAATTTGTTAATTAACAATCGTATAACTTTTGAGGATTTATTTTTTCAGGTGTTATGATGACACCATGATTTTTTCAAAATTTTAAATTAATATTTATTGGTATAAACAAATTATTTTGTGTGATTTACTGTCTCCAGCGGTGTTGCGCTCATGTCGTAACGGCCGCGAGGAGACCTATTTTCGGCGTTGAATAAAAATTATAAATAATGGAGATTGAATTCCGGGAATTCGATTTTTTGTATTGTAAATTTCCCCCTCTTTGAGTATCTTTTTTCAAAAATCCTCAAATATTAATAGGTTTTGAGTTATTAACAAAAAAGTGAATATATTTTTTTTTTCATCCTATTTTGTTAATAACAATTGCCATTTTTATGTGCTAATAAATGCTCAAGATATATTTTTCCAGACGTCATTCCAAATTGAATGAGCTATCGCACATATTTTTAGGATCGGGAACAAGAATTAACACGTTTTTCAACTTGTTAATCAGACTATTCATGAAATGTTGATCTATTCAGCAATTTCAAATGATTAATATTTTTTGGTAAACCAATATTAAAATACATTGAACTGTGAGAATTTTTCTTCTGAACTTCAATGAGTGCAAATATTTCCCAACAACGAATAACTCAACTGTTCATTTTGAATATCAATTTTGTTTTCAGACTTTAATAGAATATAATCAATATGGGTTGCTTTTTTGGGGGTAATATTTCGATCATTTTTCACACGGTATTTTCGTACTTTTGCCTGCTGAACACAATTCTGAAATCCAAACATGCCCTTCTTTCCCAATTACATTCAGAGACAGTCCTCTCTCCTTTATTCAACATGATAATTTTTTTTTTTGATTTCATACATTCATTTTGAAGGATGAATCGAGTTTAAGTTATGTTTGTATTCATAACCTCCATAAGTTGGAAGATACATCGTATTGGTGTCCAGAATCCTATGACTTTGAATGTTAAATTTGAGTTAAAAAAAATACCTTCATTGACATAGGAAAGGTCGTCGTATCTCCTGAAGTAATTGAGTACAAAGTTTGTGCTCAGTGAGAGATTGTGCAAGTAGGTAACCCACAATTGTGAAAATCGTTGAAGACTATAAATTTACTCAAAAATCAAACTAAATATATATATATATATATATATATATATATATTATATATATATATATATATATATATATATATATATATATATATATATATATATATATATATATATATATATATATATATATATATATATATATATATATATATATATATATAAATTTTTTATTTCATTTTTTTTATTTATTTATAAGCCTTTGTATAATATGGATAGATAAAAATGTCAAAATAATATAACACAATCAATTTCATACACTGTCATAATGATCATAAACCATAATTGGAAAAAAGCCAACAAAAAGTCTAAATTTACAAAATATGCACGAATAAAAGGTGATCAACACATTTGTAAATTTGAAACATACAGTATATGAAATTGGAGATAACTAAAAGTAACCAATGGTAGAACAGCAAACGTCTTCATGATAATAGCCAATCAGAGAATAGATGGTCATAGGTAAAAATTGGAAATTGTGAAGGAATAGCAATTGGTTGATATCATAATCAATTATTATTAGAATTTGTAAATAGTAATAAGTATGGAAAAATAGTTGGATATATAAATTGAGTAAGATAAACCTAAACAGTAAAATGTGACAATTTAGTGCGCGAATTCAAAAATTCAAATGGGAAAACAGGAAGGGAAACTTGTATCGAGGCAACAACAAACAAAGCCAACGAGGAGATTGAAAATAAAATTAGAAGGGAATGGACGCAACATTTTGAGAGAACAAAAATTGAAAGAATTCCAACATTTCAAGAGCAAAACCAGTATTACCTTAATTATATATCATTTCCACGTCTCCAAAGCTGATTTCCGCATCTGTATGGTTCCTGATTTATGGTATTGGAGTTCCTGATAGCGCTTGTAGTGACAAGGTATCCAGTTTCAGGGCATATCTTGAAACACCGACATCTCCAACAGGTATAAAACTTTAATAGTGCATTTTCGGTCCTGAACTATTTCACCAATAACGTATTTCACATCTGAAGAACTTTATTTCACCTTATTTTGAACAATAACAGAAAACTTTACTCTCACGGAAAAAGTGAGGTTCTGTTTATCTATCCATGATTTAAATTTTATGATTATCCGTGAATATTTGTATATTCCCACTAGTATAAGTTATTTCTCGTAGGCCAGGTATTTTAAGTCTTCCTGAATAAGGGAGATAATTTTTTTTTATATTTTGTTGTTTGTTCTTTCACAATGATCAACAAACATACCTACGACCATTGAATAACTTGAGTTTGACATATCAAGTAAGGGCTAAATTGCTTTGAACCTGCTATCTGAGATGAGGGCGTACCAACTGTGCTAGCTGTGGTGAGAAAAGGAATAACAATTGTCAGCTACGTGACGAGAGAACAGTGACGTTCGTTGGCAATTATTATTACCACATACAAATTATTATACAGGGCAAAAATATCTATCTATATCATATCAATTTGGTTCACAAAGGAATAGCAAAAATTATTATCAATCTTCATTATATAACAACTATTATTTTTCAATTCATCAAAACATAACAAAAGGCACCCAAAACGTGGGGCGAAACAATAACAAAATAATTTGTTAAATTATTATTCCATAATAATATATATATATATATATATATAAATAAATATATATATATATATATATATAAATAAAAATATATATATATATATATATATATAAATATAAATTTAGAAATAACGACTGAAAATTGGTATGAACAGTGGGGAATAACGGGGATCTTCAGTCAGCACAAGTGTTGAACTATGAAAAACTCTTTAATACGATGGACCGAGCTTTCGTTTCAATTTTGAAACTTCTTCAGGGTCAGTAATCTGAGTGGATGATAAATGAACATTGACTTTAAAGAAAAATCGTAAAATATGTAAAAATTTGTCGGAATGGTGTTATATCTTTGACACTTCGAAGCGTTCTCTTAAAATACTGAGAAGATTTTAAACGCCAGAATGACAGGATTGTTTATGTTCGTATTCGATTATTTTCCTCACAACTGGGTGCTTTGCAGGCAAAACAGCAGGGCAACGAAAAGGCATTGTGTCATCTCTGTCAGATATTTTGGTTTTCAATCTTATGACTTCTCCTTCTTTGAATGAACGAAAACATTGCAACCTTTTGTCTTCCATTCCAGTGAATGTTTCTGCTTGAATTAGTTTGACAATTAGCTTGTCAGTCATGACATATTCAGCTACTGACAATGGTTCTAATATTTTCATTTCAATTTGGTTGCGAAAATTTCGTTTTCGACAGTTTTTGATGAATCTCTTCACACAACACAAAACTCTGACGATTTTGCCATAGTCTGAAGAAAAACTGTGTTAACAGCTCCCATCTGTCCTCACAGACGTTGTGAAAGAGGATACAATCTCTTTTTGCTTTTCACCACTAATCATTTCTTCGTTACAAACGTAATGTTGTTCGGGCCATAGATTTGGAGCTTCTTTCAACCAGTGAGGTCCCTCCTACCATTTTGATTTGATTAAATATTGCGTTGAACATCCTCCAGAGGGAATATCTGCTGGATTCATCTCACTCGGAACATAACGCCACGTTTCTTTTCGTGTAAGTTTTCGAATTTCCTCAATTCGGTTCCAAACAAATGTTTTCCATTGGCTTTTTCTTTTTATCCAAGACAAAACCGTCGTTGAATCCGTCCAGTAAAAAACAGGCAAATCAAAATCAAAATTTTCCAAAACGATTTTTGATAATCGAGCTCCAATGGTAGCAGCTAGTAGTTCCAATCGTGGTATGCTCATAATCTTCAAAGGAGAAACTCTGCATTTGGACTGAACCAGTTGCACTTCGATTTCCCAAGAGTTATCGGTTCTAATGTAGATAACTATGGCATAGGCATCTTTGCTAGCATCGGTGAACACATGTAAACTACATCTTCTATCGAATGGGATTTTCAGCCATCTGGGTATTTTCAGGTTGAAAAGTTGTGGTAAATTTTCCAACCAATTCAAAAACTATCCTTTCAATTCACAGTCTACTTCTTTGTCCCAACCAGCTTTAGTTTTCCAGGATTTCTGCAATAGTAATTTGGACAACAAAGAAACAGGAGATGAAAATCCTTTAGGATAAAATAACTTATGAGCTGCAGATAAAATGGTGCGTCTAGTTATAGAGTCTGTTAGAATGCTTTCACACCAAGTCGAACATATTTGAAGAGTATCCAGGTCTTTATTCCAACTGAGTCCCAAAACTGGTATCAAATTTGTCTGTTTCTCTGTAGAATACTGAATACTTGAGTGCTCCCACCCTCTTAACTCAAATTTTGCATCAGCCATTACATTGGTCGATTCTTCAATGAATTGATGTAACTCTTGAATGTTATCCACACTTGTCACACTGTCACTTATCGACATAAAAATTTGTCATGAGTTTGGAGATAGTCCTCTTGGAGTACACAGAGTCGGAATTTTCGAGTTCTCTTCTTAAATGATGATCGATAACGGCACCAAGGAAGAACGGGCTGCACGTTATACTAAAAACAACTCTGGCATGTCGATATACTGACAATTCACGGTTTTCGTTGAACCAAAAAAATCTTAAAAAATCTCTGTCACTTTGGCACAATGAAATTTGTAAAAATGCCTTTTTAATGTCAGATATCACACCTATTTTCGAAAAGCGGAATCTCAGAAGAACTGATGGAATTTTTTCAATAAAGTTCACTCCCTTTTCTAAGCACTGATTAAGTGATGGTTGGTTTTTCTCTCGAGCAGAAGCATCGAACACCGGTCTGATTTCAGTGGTTTGACTGTTCAAGTTCACAACGTGACGATGGGGTAAATAATGTCTATAGTTATTCAATTCATCACTTGGCACTTCTTCGGTTATATTTTCATTGAGCCAGTCTCTGAACACTGAATTGTAATCTTCGTAGTATCCATCTTTCTCTAACTTCTTCGTGAGATTTTCCAGTCTCCCTTGAGCCAACCTTAAATTGTCAGGTATTGGAGGGTGACAATCAATCCACGGCATGGAAACCTCATATCTGCCATCTTCTCGAACTTCTACGGTATTTGCAAAATTCATTTTAACAGCTTCTTCGATTTCTCTTCTAGATTTGCTCTCCGTCGGATCAGTAATGCCCAAAGTATCAAGATTCCACAATTCTGTTATTTTGATATCATTGTAGAGTAATACCATTACTGAAATTAAATTCGAAGGTGCTTTGGAAATACTGTAGTTCGGGAAAATGACTTTTCCTGATAAAGTCCAACCAAGAAGTGTTTCAAAGGCCACCAATCCACAACTCAATTCTTGGCGTTTGCCAGTGAACAACTTTCCCCATATATCCGCTCTTACAAGAATATCGATTGGACCATCTTCAATATCTGATATTTGGATTCCAAATCGAGTAAGTTCATCCATCCAAGGGCCTATTTTAACACAAGCGATGTTGTTGCAGTTGATTGTTTGGTCTAAGGCTTCAAAATTACAGGCATAATTTTCATATACTTCTAAGTCGAATTCTGTAACATGAATGGTTGACAGTATCTGTTGTGGTACCTCCAAATAGACTATGCATCATGTTCTCCACTCGCTCTGGTTTATACTGCATATCGGCTATAGCGGATTTTGTTATATATGATTTCTGTGAACCAGTATCGAACAGCAATCTAGCATAACGAACTCTGCTGTCACTAACCGACTTAACTTTCAAAGTTTGCAGGAATACTTCGGTGTGGGTGTTATTTGAAAGTGAACTTTCCACTCTGGTATTCTCTAATTTCGCAGAAATAGTCTTCTGGCTCATGAGAGTAGCATGTCTGCCATTACAATTGCAACATTTTATTGATACTCGGCACTTTTTGGCAAATGCCCAAACTTAAAACATATATAGCAGCATCCTCGTTCCACCAACTTCTTCTTACGATCATTCATTGTCCACTTTTGTGCTTCTTGACAATCTTCATTCGAGTGTGATTGGAGGCAGAAAATGCACTTCTTAGATTTCAGATCAACTAATGCACATGCTGATGGTAAAACAGTTTTCTCAAAGGAGTGGTCTTTTTTCCTCTTGTTGATATCAAAACCACAAATAGCCAAGTTAATTCTTTCTTCACTATTGACTTCTTTTTTCAGAAATGACATCAGCTTTTCTAATCGATATTTGAGTGGGGATTCATCTTTATGATAACTGCTTCTTTGCCACACTCTAATCAATTCTTCTGGCAGGCAGGATTCAACCAACGGATATAACATTGCGGCACAAGTTTCTGTATTTACATCCAGAGTTTCGAGAGCTCTTAATTGGCACTCAATTTTGTCGTAGAGAGAACTTATCATACTTTTACTAGAGAGATTATTCAAAACCAACTTTAACAGTTCTCTCACGTAGTATTCTACCAATATATCATTTCTGCCGAATCGGATCTTGAGACTTTCTATGACCTTTGGGTAATTTACTGCAGTTGGCGGGTAACTTTCAACGATGAGTCGAGCTTTGGAGTTCGGCATGGTTGTCTGAATTAGATATTGAAATTTATCTTCATTGTCCATCTGCTAATCACTGTCGATTCGTTTGAACTGACTCCAAAACGGAAGCCAATCTTTTATTTCTCCTCCAAATTTCTTAAGCTCAATTTTGGGGAGTTTCATTTTTCTTCTTGATTGACTCAATGCCTCAGATCGTACACTTTCATGATTGTCTTGACATGTCAGCGATTCAACTCTCAACTTCAGCTTATGATATTTGGTGCAGTATTCATCAGCTAAAGCTGCCTCGGTATCAATCGAGTCCGTGTCTTCATCAGATGCCAAAAAACGTTCCAACATTTGTCGATCCAAATCAGTGATAATGTCAATTTTCTGCTCAAGAAGGCACATATTTCCTGGAACATCAATTAGGTCTACGACTTGTTCATTCAACAAACTGAATACAGCATCATATAATCGATTAAAGGAATTCCGATGGATTTCCAACGCCTTTTCCACTTTATCCATTATCTGTACTTAGGTCCTGTCACGGTCGCCAGATGATAATTCTTCAAAGACACCTAACCGGTGTTTTGAATACTCTCAAAGAAGAACCCAAATGAATAAGACAACAAGTCAAATGAATAATGAAATCAATTCCTTTCGAAAAATTGTATTGAAATTTTTTGACAATGTTCAAATTCTAACTAAATTGTTTTTTCAACAACATCAAAAAACAAAATGTATACAGGGTGTTTCCTAACTACGGTACGAAACTTCAGAGGGTGTTTCGTTAGGTCATTTGACAAAAAAAAGTTCCTATGAACATATGTCCGGAGTTGCTTCGTTTCTGAGATACAGGGCGTTGAAGTATAAAAAAAAGGTATTTATAAAATATCCTGAATATCCTGAAACCGATGTGGTTGAAATGTGGTACAGCTATTTGAAGTAATAAGGCAATTATTTGGCACTAAGTTGGTCCAGTGGCGTCTCAGTGGGCACCACAGCCAACAATACTGAGAAAAATTTCCTACTTTTCAGTGCATTTGAATATAAGCGTGGGTTCTAAAAAGTTTTTTATAAGCGTGGTAAAAATACAACTTTTTGGCCTCCTGTGTTTTTTTTTCATATTTAGCTAAGTTTTCGAGAACAAAAAAAATGAAGGCACTCTACAATCATGATTACCTGCTATGGAGACCAGCTGACAGTGATAGTATTGTCATATTAGTAAAAGTCAGAGTTGCCAATTAGCAGTGATTCCATCATGAATACTTTTACTAACGCTGAAATGGCTGACATGCACTTTATTTATGGATTAGCAAATGGAAATGCGGAAGAAGCACGGAGAATCTACCAGGATAGATATCTTAACAGAGTAATTCCATGTGCTAAAACATTTAGAACGCTACATGCAAGATTATGTGAAACTGGAAGTTTTAATAAAAATGTAAGTGGTGGAAGACCAGAAACTGTAACAACGCCTGAACTAGAAGAAGCTATACTTGATGCGATAGAAGAAGATCCTTCAAATAGTACCAGGAAGATTGCACTGCAGCTTGAAGTAAGCCCAAAAACCGTTTGGAAAGTTCTAAAAAGAAACCTCCTATACCCATATCACATACAGCGGGTCCAAGCTCTACTGCCTAGGGATTTTCACCCAAGATTAAAGTTTTGCAGGTGGTTGATTCATACGATGGCACACAATAATAATTTTTTACCAAATATTTTATTTTCTGGGCAGATGCAAATCCCCACATTATTAGAGAAAGTCATTTTCAGCAACGATTTTCGCTGAACGATTGGGTAGGAATTATTGGTGACTACCTAATTGGACCCTTTTTTTTACCAGCAAGATTATCAGGTCCATCCTACACGGCTTTCATGCGAAAACGACGGAGCTCCAGCTCATTTTAGTGTTCTTGCTCGTCAGCATCTCGACATCACCTACCCTAATCGCTGGATTGGACGTGCAGGACCTCAACATTGGCCCGCTCGCAGTCCTCATATGAATCCTCTAGATTTCTGTTTATGGGGTCATCTGAAGGCTCTCGTTTATAAAACTCCTATACTAGATGTGAATGAGGAATCGAATAAGTGACAATTGCAATGTCATAAGGAATACTCCAGGTATTTTTGAACGTGTCGGACAATCAATGACACATTGATTGCAGTCGTGTATTTTATCAGACGGTGGACATTTTGCTCATTTACTTTAAGGTCGAAATTGTTTATTTTTTACTTTAGGTTTGTATTTTATGTTGTCCATGGATAATTTGTAGAATAAGTTGAAGTATTTTTTTCTCGAAAACGAAGCTTGATATGAATAAAACACAAGGGACCAAAGAGTTGTATTTTCAGTTGTTTAATCTGAAAAAATAAAATACTACAAAAAAAAGTACTTTTTTTTCTCAGTATTGTTGGCTGTGGTGCCCACTGAGACGCCCCTGGACCTACTTGGGGCCAAATAATTGCCTTATTACTTCAAATAGCTGTACCACATTTCAACCACATCGGTTTCAGGATATTCAGGATATTTTATAAATACCTTTTTTTTTACTTCAACGCCCTGTATCTCAGAAACGAAGCAACTCTGGACATATGTTCATAGGAACTTTTTTTCGTCAAATGACCTAACAAATCACCCCCTGAAGTTTCGTACCGTAGTTAGGAAACACCCTGTATATGGATACACAAAGCCTTCATTTTCTTCAGATATCGTGATAATCACCAACGTTTTTTCAACCAAAGTGCTCATTTAAAGTCCGCGTCCTTTACATGTTTATCATTCAATGTTGAGTAACAATCGTCCACCCATTCGTACGGATAAACCCCCTTTCTCAGAACCATATGGAGATACTCTTTCTTGAACTCTTTCAAGACATTTTTGAACTTGGAGTAGTCAATAGGCTTATTCACAGGGTTATCACAGTTTTTACAGTTTGCGATTAATTTCAAACCCCATTTCCAATTGGTTGGAATTATTCATTATTTCTTGCCTTGATTTACATTTCGCACAATAACAATTGTTGGACTTCTGCCAAATTGTTTATTGCCTTTTCGAGACTTTGTGGGACTTTTTCTCCGATAATTTTCCATAACTGATTTTGAGGATTTTGTTTGCACTTCAATGAATTAACGACAGAGCTTAGAATGTGTTGACGCATATATTCCATTTTCGAAGACTGTTCTGGAGTTCAAATCGAAGCCTGGCCCTAAAAGTTTCGGTTGTGATATATATATATATATATATATATATATATATATATATATATATATATATATAGTTTGATTTGAGTAAATTTATAGTCTCCAACGATTTTCACAATTTTGGGTTACCTACTTGCACAATCTCTCACTGAGCACAAACTTTGTACTCAATTACTTCAGGAGATACGACGACCTTTCCTATGTCAATGAAGGTATTTTTTTTATCTCAAATTTAACATTCAAAGTCATAGGATTCTGGACACCAATACGATGTAGCTTCCAACTTATGGAGGTTATGAATACAATCATAACTTAAACCCGATTGATCCTTCAAAATAAATGTATGGAATAAAAAATAAAAAATTATCATCTTGAATAAAGGAGAGAGAATTGTCTCTGAATGTAATTGGGAAAGAAGGGCATGTTTGGATTTCAAAATTGTGTTCAGCAGGCAAAAGTACGAAAATACCGTGTGAAATATAATCGAAATATTACCCCCAAAAAAGCAACCCATATTGATTATCTTCTATTAAAGTCTGAAAACAAAATTGATATTCAAAATGAACAGTTGAGTTATTCGTTGTTGGGAAATATATGCACTCATTGAAGTTCAGAAGAAAAATTCTTACAGTTCAATGTATTGAACCAAAAAATATTAATCTTTTGAAATTGCTGAATAGATCAACATTTCATGTATAGTCTGATTAACACGTTGAAAAACGTGTTAATTCTTGTTCCCGGTCCTAAAAATATGTGCGATAGCTCATTCGATTTGGGATGACGTCTATAAAAATATATCTCGAGCATTTATTAGCACATAAAAATTGCAATTGTTATTAACAAAATAAGATGAAAAAAAATATATTCAGTTTTTCGTTAATAACTCAAAAACTATTAATATTCGAGAGTTTTTGGATAAGATACTTAAAGAGGAGGAAATTTACAATAAAAAAGTTCAAACTCCCGGAATTCTATCTCCATTATTTATAATTTTTATTCAACGCCAAAAATAGGTCTCCGCGCGGCCGTTACGGCATGAGCGCAACACCGCTGGAGACAGTATATCATACAAAATAATTTGTTTATTCAAATATTGATTTAAAATTTTGAAAAAATCATGGTGTCATCAGAACACCTGAAAAAATAAATCCTCAAAAGTTATACGATTGTTAATTAACAAATGTTTATCAAAAGTCGACATAAAAGTTTAAATAATTGACCTATGAATTTTTTGCTTTTCGGAAGCGCTTCTCATATACATACTCAATAAGATCACGTGATGAAAGTTTATTAAAGTTTTATATTTTGTTTGTTATCATTTTTTTTCAATGAACAAAAAATGAAATTAAAAAAATGTTAAAAAAATGTTTGTTGACAAATGTTATTCTACAACTGTTTCTGCATCTAACAATGGAATTAGTTAACGCAAGAAAAAAAAATTACGTAATTTGTTAAGAAATTGTTTATAAACAAATAAGACAAGTATATTTCTTACCATTTTGTTGTCAAGACAAAAGGATGATTTAAAAAATTCGTACTTTTCTTGACTTATAACTCTTTAAAAAATTAAAATACAGCTATGAACCAGACAATTTTGTTAAGTGATGAAATATTTGCCAAATACCCTTTACATCATACCCATATCTCTTATAGTTTGAATTATAAACGTATTTTAATAAATATTTATCTAACTCGTGTTCCGTTATATACGATATTTCATTTTATATTACAGCCCTCATTCATATTTAGCCTAACTGAAGGTGCTTCTATGGTTTATTTGAAAAAACAAAAATTTTGTAATCAAAAAAATTACGAGATTTAAAAAAAAAACGAATGTTGTAAAGTGCGACAACTTACCTAAAATAGGTTTATATTGAGTAATTCGGCAGAAGGATCAGCGAATGTTCCCTTTTTTATTAATATATTGGTTTTTTATTTGGAAATCACTGACAATGCGCTTTTCTATTTTATTTATTCTCAACTTGGATTTTTCTCCATTATCGTATCTCTCATAATTTAGATGTTATATCTATTTGTTACTTGAAAAATTGGGAGCCACTTTGATTTCGGTATCGTGTAATATTAAAAAATGTTATAAAAAATTTAAGATCATTTTTTTCAGTACTTTGTTATATACGGCTGTATGAAATTATTGATATTTTTTTTTCTTTTTTTTTCTGTTAACCTATAAGAAATGCCAATTATGATTTAAAAGAGAAAAATTGATTATTTAAACAAACGAAATATAAAAAAACTAGTATAAACCACTAAAAAATGTCTTTAAGGTTTTTTTCTTTAATCATAATTTTGTCTTGACAATAAAATGGTAAGCAATATTTTTTTGAAAATATTATACTTGTCTATTTGTTTATAAACAATATCTTGAAAAATGACGTAAAATTTTCTTTCCTACGGTAATTAATGCCATTGTTGGATGCAAAAACAGCTGTATAATAACATCTGTCAACACTTTTTTTTAATATTTAATTTTTTGTTAATTTAAAAAAATTATAACAAACAAAATATAAAACTTTTAACAACTCTTATCACGTGATCTCGTTAAGTATGTATATATGAAGGGCTCCAAGGAGCAAAAAATGTATAGGTCAATTATTTGAACTTTTATGTCGACTTTTGTAAAAACAGAGATTGGATAAAAATTAGTTGATTAACAATCGTATAACTTTTGAAAAATCGACATAATATTTTTCCAACGGGTTATTCTTTCAAGTGTTCGATGACACCATAATTTTTCAAAATTTTAAATTGATATTTAATACTATAAAAAAATTATATTGTGTGATATACTATCTCCAGCGGTGTTGCGTTCATGCCGTAACGGCCACGCGGAGACCTATTTTCGGCGCTGAATAAAAATTATAAATAATAGAGATAGAATTCCGGGAGTCGTGACTTTTTTATTAGAAATTTCCTCCTCTTTGAGGATCACAGAACCGATTGCTGAGATGGAGCTGACTCATGTTCACAGGCGTACCTGACTGAGCTGGGATAGGATAAAAAAAAGAGGTTTAAAAAGAGAATGGTAAGATAACATAACCGGAGTTTTCATTTGTTATGTCAGAAATTAAAATCTGTGAAATAAATTCAAAAAAAATATATACATTCAAAATCAATAACCAACCAATCATAAGAATATATATATATATATATATATATATATATATATATATATATATATATATATATATATACCGGGTGAGTCTGAGAGATGGGGCACCCCTATTTTTGAGAGAAATGATCCGATTCAAAGCACGAAAATTTAGGGGGCTATTGCACAACTAAAATGTGATTTTTTGAGATAAAAATTAATTTTGTAGCACTTCCGGTTTCGCCAGAAATGATCTGAGTATTAGTTTTTCAAATGGAACACCTTGTACATTTTCACATTTTTGAAATCTAGAGCGAATTCTGAACATGATAAGCAGATTTTTTTTTATTTTTTCAATTTTTTTTTCAAGGATGATGATTTTTTACATGATGAACGTTCCTCTCCAATGCCATGTTGTCCGAGAAAATTAAATTAGCATTTTAATTACAATACTTTGCCACCAGCCGCTGTTTAAATGTGGCAAAATAACTTTTTTTCGATTATCTCATGTTTTTTAAATGGCATCCCTATGGGACACTCTCTGCAACAGATTGTTTCGAAGGAAAGGAATCGAATGATACCAAAATTTTGAATATCTGTCAATTATTTTCAGATTTATCACTATTAGAAAAAATGTACCAAAAAGTATTGTGGCCGCTGGACTAATAAAAATCCCAAATAATAACATTATTTGAAATTTCACTTACTATACCAATAAGAATAGTTGGAAAATTTGATGTATGTATTTCTAATAGATCCATATTCCAGAAAAATGTAATTAAAATTCTGGTTTGCTACCAGCAGATATTTCATTACGTCTATAATTCACATTTTGAAAGTAATTCGTCTTCAAAAAGACTAATTACTAGTATTCCCATGATGGTTGATAGGAACACAGAAATTACACTATACATTTTCACAGATTCTGAAAAGCGTTTAATAGTTTAATCTGTTTCAATAAAGGAATGTGTTTCCATCGTCAACCAAATTTTATCAAAGCGCCTTTGGATAAATGAATATCTGCATGTCAAATAAGTATCAATACGAAATAACTGTTATCTCAGTCACAATCATTATAACTGTGTCATGGATAAATTTAGTCAAAATGAAAAAATTTACATGCTTTTAATTTACGGTGAGTGTCTGAAGAATTCTACGGATGCATCAAATTTATACAGACGGAGGTTTCCTGGTAGAAGACATCCGTGTAGGACATACTTCGTGAAACTTGAACGTCAGTTGAGACAATAGCCAAACAACTGACGTATTCGAAATGTAAATGTAATAGTCAGCGAAGATAAAGAAATAGACGTTCTAGGATATGTAGAGGTAAACCGACTTCTTCAACAAGAGAATTAGCTAATGAATGACGCAAGTCAATCGACTGTACAGAGAATTTTGAAAAGCGTAAGTTTCGCTCGTATAAATATCCGATACATCAAAGGCTTTATGGTGGAGACGATGAAAGAAGACTTGAATACTGTCGATGGTTTCTTTCATAATGTTCGCGAAAATCCTCAATTTCCTTTGAGAATTTTTAACTCAGATGAAACAAGATTTACCAATAGAGGGCTCTTCAATAGGAATAATACTCGATATTGGGACAGCAGAATCCAAGCCTTTACATCAAGGTAATCCTCAAGAAAGGTTCGGATTTAACTGTTGGATGGGTATACTTGGAGATCGATTCATTGGGCCAATTTTTTTTTATGGATCACTTACTGGAGCGATGTACCTAACGTTTCTTCGGGATGCTATCGAGCCAATCATTGACGACCTTCCATTGGTTCAGCAAAATTTCTATTTTCAACAGGACGGTGCACCCCCTCATAATCATGGAATGGTAATCAATTACCTGAATAATGCTTACAGTAATAAACTAATTTCTACACATGGTGCCATCAGATGGCCACCTAGGTCACCAGACTCAACCCCCTTAGACTATTATTTATGGGGAACAATAAAAAATGATGTATATGCAACTTCTAGTGAGACACGCGAGGAACTGCAACAAAAAGTCATCACAGGTTTCAATAATATCAGCCCAGCAGAGTTAACTAGAGCAGTTCGAGCAGCAGTCAGAAGGGTGCAATTATGCATGGAACATAATGGCCAACATTTTGAGCAATTTTTATAGTAAGAGTATTAGAGCATTGTGCTACGTATTTGTTGTTTTCAAAAATTTGTAATAAATGTTGATAATCCTCAAAATCGCGTATTCAAATTCAAAATAATAAATTTAACGATGATAATTTTCAATGGAAAATCGTTATGAGACAATTGAGTAGAAGTGATATTTAAAAAATTTCCATCATTTTGGTGTTGTTTAGTCCAGCGGCTGCACATTTTGTGGTGAATTTTTTTTTAATAGTGATAACTCTGAAAATAATCGAAGGTATTCAAAATTTTTTGGATCATTCGATTCTTCCTTCGAAACAATCTGGAGAGGTCCCATGAGATTTTTAAAAAAAAAGAGATAACAAAAAAATATTTTGCCATTAAACAGCGGTGGTGGAAGTTTTAATTAAAATGCAAATTTTATTGACAACATGGCACGAAAAGGAACGAAAAAAATAAAAAAAAAATCATCCTTAAAAAAAAAAAAAAAAAAAAAAAAAAAAAAAAAATTTAGTTACATGTTCAGAATTTGCCAGAAAAAAAGGAAAGTCAAGGGGTTCCATTTAAAAAAATAATATCAGATCTTTTGGCAAACCGAAAGGCCAGAATTAATTTTACCCCAAAAATCCATTTCAGTTGTTCTGCCCCAAATTTTCGGGTTTTTTTAACGGATTATTTATCTAAAAAAAACCCCCTTTGACAACCCGGATATAAAATTTTTTGTTTTATTTGCGAAATGAGCGGCTGGCTTCTGTTGTTGACCCGTGATTTTGTCGTTTTCTACCAAGTGTTGTTCATCCTTGCACTCTCCACCGTATGATGAGGGCCGAGAGCTTGAAACACGTGCTCTACGGTTAGCACTTTTCTCTGAGGGCTATGTCCATTAAATTCCTTCAATTTGTTTTTAACAGTCCCTCGATATTACTCTTTTTCATATTTATATTCCTGGACTCGGATGTCATGCAGGTAGCTATAGCTGCCTCCGTGGTGACGTTGGTTGTTGCCCTGGAGCCCAGGGTCTGCTGACCGAAATTTCAAATGAGCGGCTGGCTTCTGTTGTTGACTCCGTTTGATTTGTCGTTTTCTACCAAGTGTTGTTCATCCTGCCTCCTCCACCGTACTGATGAGGGCCGAGAGCTTGAAACACGTGTCTACGGTTAGCATTTTTCTCTGAGGGCTATGTCCATTAAATTCCTTCCAATTTGTTTTAACAGTCCCCTCGATATTACTCTCTTTCATATTTATATTCCTGGACTCGGATGTCATGCAGGTAGCTATAGCTGCCTCCGTGGTGACGTTGGTTGTTGCCCTGGAATCCAGGGTCTGCTGACCGAAATCACAAATGAGCGGCTGGCTTCTGTTGTTGACTCCGTTGTTTTGTTGTTTTCTACCAAGTGTTGTTCATCCTTGCACTCTCCACCGTACTGATGAGGGCCGAGGCTTGAAACACGTGTCTACGGTTAGACTTTTCTCTGAGGGCTATGTCCATTAAATTCCTTCCAATTTGTTTTAACAGTCCCTCGATATTACTCTCTTCATATTTATATTCCGGGACTCGGATGTCATGCAGGTAGCTATAGCTGCCTCCGTGGTGACGTTGGTTGTTGCCCTGGAATCCAGGGTCTGCTGACCGAAATCACAAATGAGCGGCTGGCTTCTGTTGTTGACTCCGTTGATTTGTCGTTTTCTACCAAGTGTTGTTCATCCTGCACTTCTCCACCGTACTGATGAGGGCCGAGGCTTGAAACACGTGTCTACGGTTAGCACTTTTCTCTGAGGGCTATGTCCATTAAATTCCTTCCAATTTGTTTTAACAGTCCCCTCGATATTACTCTCTTTCATATTTATATTCCGGGACTCGGATGTCATGCAGGTAGCTATAGCTGCCTCCGTGGTGACGTTGGTTGTTGCCCTGGAATCAGGGTCTGCTGACCGAAATCACAAATGAGCGGCTGGCTTCTGTTGTTGACTCCGTTGATTTGTCGTTTTCTACCAAGTGTTGTTCATCCTTGCACTTCTCCACCGTACTGATGAGGGCCGAGGCTTGAAATATATATATATATATATATATATATATACACATACATACAGGATGTGATGTAACCTCTTGAACACCCGTGAATGACGAGTGTATAATGTCATTTTATAACGAATTACAGTGGTTACAAATCTGAAAAAAAAATTAAAACATGTTTTGTTCTTTCGACAAAATTTTGGGTAGCGGCACCCACATAATTTCAGGTGACCTACTCAGAAAAAAACTTTGGCAATTGCCTAACGCAACACACATTTAACTCGACATTTCAATAATGTAGAATTTTGAACTGATTGTACAATAAATGTGTTCATTGCAGGCTGCCTGAGATATATATTCAATTTCAAAGTGAAGAAAACAACTAACCTTGTTATATCAAACTGGCGATAAAGTCAGAACTAGTTGACTTCATACTATGCTTTGATGCACTTATGATAATTATCACAGTCTCTTGTAAAAAACAAACGACACAAACAGTAGTGAAAAGGGAAACATTCACAATTGAATATTGAATTGTTTTCAAAAATAATATCACGGCCATTTTAGTGATTCAGACGTTCAGAACACGTGAACTGAACACTGTTGCCGAGCAAAATTCTCGCATGCACGGTTTACAAAGCTGTCTACGAACGAAAGTTTTTTAGATTCTACTAGTGTTTTCTGATTTCCTTTTCAGTACTGTTTGTGATGTTTGTTTCTACAAGTGATTGTGATAATTATGATAAGTGCCTCAAAGCAGAGTATGAAGTCAACTAGTTCTGACTTTATTACCAATTTGGATATAACGGGTTTGTAGTTTTCTTCACTTTGAAAATTCTACCTTATTCAAATTCAAGTGGCATAATTTATAAAATTATAGAAATAAAATTTTACTTATATATTTTTGAGCACAAGCAGACAACACAATGTTAAAGTTAGAACATTCTGTATATGAAATTAGATCTGAACACAATAGCCAATGAGATGCCAGGAAAGATATTGATGCAAAATTATGAATATTGAAAATTAGAAACCAGAAAACGTCAAAAATGATTTTAATATTTTATGTATATACAGTGTGACCCATTTTAATGGAAACACCCTCTAAAATTTGAAGTTGTAAACAGATTTCAATAATTTTTTTTGAAATGTCAAGTACTAAAAGGTCTACCTTGGGACGAAATTTGAAATGTTTATTCCAATTTTCAGGGCATACTACGATATCTTTTCTTAGTCGAAAATAGGGATTGTTTATTAGCGATTTTTTATTGAAAAGAGTGCCTCTAAACAGATGTGACCAAAATTTCATGAAAAAATATCCATTAATAACAAAGTTATGACAACTCAAAAATTCGAAAACTCACATAGCTAACAGTCACAAAAAACACTCTATATCAACAGGTATAGCCATGAAAATATTTTTTTTATGTTTTCAACAATAAAGTGCCGCCAGATGAAAAAAAAACAAATAGCGTAAATTTTTTTGATGAAAATAACGGAATTACATTCAAGTTTTCACGCAAATTAACTAAAACTAAGACCTAATTGATTTTTCAATTTAAATCTTAGTTGCCATGGAAATGATATTACAGTTTGACACTTGTGAAAGATTTAAATGTACTATTGTCAACAATATTCACCTTACAATTCTTCGAATTATTTTGTGTCATGGCTGCAAGATTGAGCGTAAGAGAGAAAATTGAAATTGTACGCCTTTCGGGAGATGACGTTAGAAGTGCTAGAGAGGTTTGTAGAATATTTAATGAGAGACATCCAGATCGTCCTCGTATTAGCTGCGGTACGGTAAATAAAATAAATAAAATATTCAATGAAACTGGTCCAGTATCAAAAATGTTGTTAAAAAGTAATCCTGTACAAAGACGAAACAGGAATGACAGGAATGATCAAATCATTTTAGATTATTTCGGAAATAATCCTAATGCCAGTATAAGGAATGCTACCTTAGATTTGAATATTCCACGAGAAACTATTCGGAGATGTCTCAAGGCGAAGAATATTAAACCTTTCAAGCCAAAATTTTTACATACACTGCAAGAAGGCGACGAAGCAAGACGTCTGGAATATTGTTTATGTGCCCAAGGGGAATATTTAAACAATATAAATTTCCTACAAAATATTTTATATACCGACGAAGCCACTTTCACTACAAATGGAGTAGTGTCATCACAGAATTGTCGCTATTGGGCAGCGAATAATCCTAACTGGGTAATAAACTGTAAAAGCCAGTATTCCCAAAAAATCAACGTCTGGTGTGGGATATTGAACGAACGAATTATTGGTCCTTTCTTTTTTGAGGAAAACATTAATGCGCAGAGGTTTCTAGAATTTTTAAACACAGAGTTTTGGGATGCTATTCACGAGCTGTCAAACAATGAACGATCAAATTTAATTGTCCAGTTAGATGGGTGTTCAGTTCATTATGCCAGGGCTGTGAGGCAATGGCTTAACGAACATTTTCCAAACCGATGGATAGGCCGTGGTAGTCCGTTTATAGAGTGGCCACCCAGATCTCCAGACCTCACAGTTTTGGACTTTTTTCTCTGGGGAATTCTCACACAAAAGGTTTACAATAAACCGCTCAAGAGATAGAAATGAACTTTGTGCAAGAATTCGACAGGTATTTGCAGATATTACCCCACAAGAACTAAGGAACGTAATCAGAAACATTCGTAAGCGCTACGACAAATGTATCGAAATACGTGGTGGATTAGTAGAGGCTACTAGAATATGAGTTTGAATTAATTGTTGCACTGAATCCAAACATTTCAATAATTAGTTTTCATAGTTACCTTGATTAAATTTTTTTCCTTCATTATTAGTTGAATTGTGTGAATGTAATTCCGTTATTTTCATTAAAAAAAATTGCGCTATTTGTTTTTTTTTCATCTGGCGGCACTCCATTGTTGAAATCATAAAAAAATATTCTTATGGCTATATCTGTTGATATAGGTGTTGATATAGAGTTGTCATAACTTTGTTATTAATGAATATTTTTCATGAAATTTTGATCACACCTGTTTAGGGCACTCTGAATCCAATGGCGTAGTGATTTTCTCAATAAAAAAATCTCGATTTTAGACTAAGAAAAAATATCGTAGTATGCCCTGAAAATTGAATAAACATTTCAACAATTAGTGAAAGCTGTTCACAGACTTCAAATTTTAGGGTGTTGTTTCCATTAATGAATGGGTCACACAGTAGTATGTAAGGTAAACGATTAGTGATAAAATCTTGTCAAATAAAAGAAAATAATGGAGAGTGCAGCAGAAAGTGCGTGAAAACCGGAATTTGTGAAGAAAACAAAAGATAGATGGTATCGAGGGAAAAATCATCAAGCTGAGAGGAGATTGAAAAATAAATTTTGGAAGAGCAACTCAACAAAATTTAATTTGGATAATCAAGGATATTTTCGCTACAAACACAGTTATTTGCCACTACACCACAATAAAATACCAGCAAGAACATTAGCTGATAAAAACCAGGTACATAACGAATCTTACCTTCTCATTCCATACATATACCAGTCCAAGGACGAATTCACAGTCGAACAAGGGGGCTGCAGACTGAAACGGCAGTTTCCAACAACAGGAGAGTGATCCAAAACACTGAACATTTGCATTTCAAGAAGCCACAGGTACTGTAGAACCATAAAAGTTACAAAACTCGGTGCATTTAAAAATAAACCTTTTAAGAACTCCTTCGATGAAAAAATTCATAAATTGGTATATAACTATTATTTCTCTGAAATCAACATAACCTACAAAAATAGGTTACATTTCACTTTTTTTATTATCACGTAATTGCACTTTTCATGTATATTTTGCTGTGAAACACTAATTTAAGTTAATTATCGCAGAATAGGTAACAGTAAGTCTTCCTGAATAAAGAAAATTATTATTTTGATGAATTTCTGACTTATTTTCATTAATTGATCAAAACAGTGCCATTTTTCTGAAACTGACTAAGGGTTCCACAGTTGAACTTACTCATGAGATTCCATAGGCGTACCGATTGAGTTAGCTGAGGTAAAGGAAGTAAGGAAAAAGAGTCAAATGGGAAATAGGAAAAATTCATAGCCGGACATTTGAAATATTAATATGGGTATATTTTATGAACATATCAAATTAAATTCAAAGGGCAACTAGCTGAAGGATTTGAAAATAGTAAAAAAATATTTTTTTGTTATGATGTCTGATTGTGAAAATAATAAATTAAAACAAACCGCAATCGCCACATCATAACAATTGTCGCCCAACGCGGGGCGAAATAAAAAAGGGGCAGAATAAAAAAAGGCGAAACAATAACAATAACTTGCATGAGTAAAAGTATAATTTTATAAAAATTGAAAAGAAAAATATTTTCAAAGTCAAATAAAATACAGGGAGAATATAAAGTTGACATTTTGATTTCTTGCATTGACAGTTTAAATTAAAGTTGAGAAAATCGATTTGAGAGATGTTAAAAAGGTTGGTTTAGAAGAAAGTGCGGAAGGTAGAGAGAGAAGTGATCAAGAACAAGGAGAGAGTAGTAATGTGAGAGGGAGTGAAACACAAAGAGAGAGCAAAGAAATGGACAGTAAGTTTGATAAAATGATGGAATTCATGGAAAAAACGAATGAAAATATGGCGAATATGAAAAATGAAATGAAAGAAAGTAGGAAAGAGGATTCAAAAGGAAACACAGCAAGAATGGAAGAACGATTGAGAGAAAATGCGAAAGAAAATATGAAGGGTGTGAAAGAAAATATGGGAAGTATGCAGAATAATTAAGAGGAAAAATTGAAGATATGAAAGAAAATATGGAAAGGATGGAAAATAAAATGCAATCAAAATCTGAAGAAAATAAAGAAGAATTTTTACAAATGCACAAACAATTAGAAACAAAAATAGGACAAAATAATGAAAATTTTTATAACTCAAGAGATATCCACTATCAATAATAATGTGGCAAAAAATGATAGACAAATAAAAGACAAGATAAGATATGAATAGTAAGCATGAAAAGGTGAAAAATGACTTGAGTACACTTAATAAAAAGGTTGATATACAGATAAAAGATTCAAATTAAAAATTGATAACTGTGAAAAATAAAATATCAAAATTTAAGAATATAGAAGGAATATGTAAATGATTTGAAACAAGTAGTGAGCAAAATAATAAGGAATTACATACACTAATTATACAAAAAACAGGTGTTAGTAACAATTTATTAGAAAAAGATGATAAATAAATACAAAAAAGTAAAAATGAATATTAATTACAATAATAATGAACTGGATGATATAAACATGATTAATAGAAATTTTGAGATGCAACAACGGAAAATAAATGATAAAATTATAATAATGGAAATCAATGACATAAATATGGCCAATAAAAATTTTGAAATGAAAGAAAGCAATATAAACAAAGAAATAATAATGTATATTAAAATGTCAAATATAAAAATGAAAAAGAATTTGAATGAAAATGACAATCAAAAACAAGAAAAGTTTAAAATTATGAAAAAGAAAATAGTTGACAGTGTTAACATACACTTTCAATTGGAATTTTTTCAAATTAAATATATGCTTGAACTAACAAAACAAATACAATTCCATAGAAGGAGAGATAAATAATTAATAAATTTTTTTAGGGAATAATCAATTGTAGGTTCAACAAATTTCACAGGTAAGTTAGGGAATACAAAAATTTAAAAATATATTTTAAATAGATACTGTTTCAGAAACATTTGAGTAAAATAAGGTAATATGGAAAATAATCTTAAAAGTGAAAATATAAACATAAAAATGCCTTAAAAAAAACTAGAGGAAACAAATCAATACATGAATTAAATTTAAAAAAAAAAATAAAATATATATATGAAAGGAAAAAAGGAGAAAAAAAAGATTAGAAGGGGAAAATAAAAAATTTTTATTTTGTGTATAAAAAGAATGCATGTGAGAAATATAAGTGGAAATGATAATAATGATAAAAATGAAGTATATAATAAAAAATATAAAGGTGATGATGATAATAAAGGTATATTAATAATTAAAATAAAGGTATATTAATGAATTATAAATAAATATAATAAGTTAATTATGTACGAATAAAGTATAGCAAAAGAGTATATGCACAAAATGAAAGTAAATAAATTGATAGATTCAGATTAATAAAATATCCAATTCAATATAAATAGAAAAAAACAATTAAAGGAAAAGATAGGAAAAATAATAAAACAGAGTATAATTGAAAGGAGTACCAATAATTATAAAAATCTAATCAATATTTAAATATATATCATGAATGTTGTTATCTTAATAAGTTTCTCTCTTGAATTGAAGAGAATTCCAAAATCAGGTGGTTTCCTGAAACAAAAGAAGTAGTATTACTAATTGTAAATAATTGAATTGATATTCAAATTTTATAATATTAAATAGGAAATTTGTTATGTTTAGAAGTACGTGTTGAATGTCCAAAGAGTTAAAATAAAAATTATAAACTGAAAAAGCACATAAATAACAAAGGTTCATATTTAGTAATTTATGCTATGTTATTTTATAGTTTTTCTGAGGATTCTACCGTTTTTCTGAAACCTTATATAATATTAGTCGATACCTATGTTTTAAATAAACATGTTTTCAACATTACAAGCAAGTGGCATAATTTATAAAAATTATGGAAATCAAAATTTACTAATACATTTTTGAGCACAAGCAGACAAAATGTTAAAGTTAGAACCTTTTGTACATGAAATTAGATCTGAACACAATAGCCAATGAGATGCCAGGAAAGATCTTGATGCAAAATTATGAATATTGAAAATATGAAAACCAGAAAACGTCAAAAATGATTTTTAATATATGATGTATATAGTATGTAAGGTATTCAGAAACTATTAGTGAATAAAATCTGTCAAATATACGAAAATAATGAAAAGTGCAGCAGAAAGTGCGTGAATTTTTGGAAGAGCAACTCAACAGAATTTAATTTGGAAAATCAAGGATATTTTCGCTACAAAAACAGTTATTTGCCACTACACCACAAGAAAATACCAGAAAGAACATTAGCTGATAAAAACCAGGTACATAACGAATCTTACCTCCTCATTCCATACATATACCAGTCCGAGGACGAATGCACAGTCGAACAAGGGGGCTGCACTGGAACGGCAGGAGAGTGATCCAAGACACTGAAAATTTGCATTTCAAGAAGCCACAGGTACTTTAGAACCATAAAAGTTACAAAACTCAGTGCATTTTAAAAATAAACCTTTTAAGAATTCCTTCGATGAAAAACTTTCATAAATTGGTATATAGACTAATTATTTCTCTGAAATCAACTTAACCTACAAAAATAGGTTACATTTCACTCTTTTTATTATCACATAATTGCTTTTTTCATGTATATTTTGCTATGAAACACTAATTTAAGTTCATTATCGCAAAATAGGTAACAGTAAGTCTTCCTGAATAAAGGAAATTTTTATTCTAATGAATTTCTGACTTATTTTCAATAATTGATCAAAACAGTGTGCCATTTTTTGAAACTGACATCAAGAACGCTACCAGAGGGCTCCACAGTTGAACTTACTCATGAGATTCCATAGGCGTACCGATTGAGTTAGCTGAGGTAAAGAGAGTAAGGTAAAAGAGTCGAATGGGAAAAAGGTAAAATCCATAGCCGGACATTTGAAATATTTATATGGGTATATTTTTATGAACATACAAAATCAAATTCAAAAGGCAACTAGCTAAAGGATTTGAAAATAGTAAAGAAAATATGTTTTTGTTATGATGTCTGATTGTGAAAATATTAAATAAAAACAAACCGCAATCGCCACATCATAACAATATATACATTCTCGGGTCATAACATTCACCTAGAGTCGTAATTCCAGAGTCATGTAGCTTCACTATTATCTTGTCATGTTTTCCCCTAATAGTGACGACCAGGTCATCAGCATAACCTTGAATCGTGATTCCAGAGTATTGTAGCTTTACTATCAGATTATCCACGGTCAATGAACACAGCGAAGGCGATAGGGCCCCCAACCTTTTTCCGCTATCATTCTGACCGAGAGAAACTATAATGATTGAGCTTTTCAGTATTGCATGTATCCATCTGATCATTCCTTTCCTCTAGTGATCCAATGATGAAGTCATGTGATGTGTTATCGAAAGCACCCCCTATATCTATGAATACACATAGAGCGATTTGTTTGACCAAGTATGTCTTTTCAAGGCTTTTAATTAAGCATTAATCGTTAATTTGCCTGCTTGATGGGCGAACTGTTTTTTGTGAAGCTGTCTATCCAATTGGATTTAACTTCTTATATAACAGTCTATAATTTTATAAAGGAGGTGAAACTTGTTGTTCTTGTTGAAAAGGGAAACTTTCTCAATTGAAAATTGAATGGAGGGATTTTTCGCTTTAGTTGGGGAAGTAGTTGTTTTCTGTTAATTATTTCAAAAAATATCTTCATTATTGTCGTGGATTTTTCAATTTCCAGAAAAATACTTCTATTCAATTTTCAATTGGGAATGTTTCCCTTTTTAACATGAAAAGAGGTTACCTTGAACGATTGAAGAATATCCTGTTCATAATTTCGAACAAATCAACTTTGGTTCTTCTGCTGGACGTCACCCAGACTGGTATAAATACCACAAAAGCTTCCCTCCACGCTTTCGGTGTGTGACCGAAAATGGAACTGACCTTGAACAGCCTTTTCAAGGAGGGCTTTATTATCTCAAGGTCATTTTGTAGTAAGGCGGGGAATGTTCCGGCCTATTTTGAAGGTTTGACGCTCTTGATGGCCATTTGATCTTCTGGAAGATTGTCCCCACTAGAAGATTGTCCCCACCAGGCTCCTGTTAGTTAGTGACAACCCCTTCCAGATGAGCACATCACATCAGTTTGTCTTCAACAACCTTGGACCAAGGAAAGTGTGTCTGCATATCCACTGTTCGGTTTTTTATAAGACCGATACCATTGATACCTTCGGATAGAACTTCTGGAGGCGTTGAGCTGGGGTTAATTCCGCAATTCCCTCACACATCTGCCACTATGTCCTCCTCTTAGATTTTCTTTATTCTATTTTGTATTCAGAAAGAGCTGCTATTTAGTCTTCCCAATGTCCTAGACTTTCAGCTCTAATGAAGAGTTTCCTGACTTCCTTCCTAAGTATGATAACTTTTCTCTGTTGACCACCTTCTGTTTTTCTGGGCAGCTGATTCCATATGATTTTCATAGCATTTTGAAGATGCTTGGAGGCTGTATCAAGTTCTTAAGCTGTTCACTTTTCAAGGAGGGCTTTATTATCTCAAGGTCATTTTGTAGTAAGGCGGGGAATGTTCCGTCCTTTCCGGCCTATTTTGAAGGTTTGAAGCTCTTGATGGCCATTTGATCTTCTGGAAGGTGAAGATTGTCCCCGCTAGGCTCCTGCTAGTTAGTGACAACCCCTTCCAGATGAGCACATCAGTTTGTCTTGGACCAAGGAAAGTGTGTCTGCACATCCATCGTTCGGTTTTTTTATAAGACCGATACCATTGATACCTTCGGATAGAACTTCTGGAGGCGTTGAGCTGGGGCTAATTCCGCAATTCCCTCACACATCTGCCACCATGTCCTCCTCTTAGGTTTTCTTTATTCTATTTTGTATTCAGAAAGCGCTGCTATTTAGTCTTCCCAATGTCCTAGACTTTTAGCTCTAATGAAGAGTTTCCTGACTTCCTTCCTATGTATGATAACTTTTCTCTGTAGACCACCTTCTGTTTTTCTGGGCAGCTGATTCCATATGATTTTTATAGCATTTTGAAGATGCTTTTTTTTTTTTTTTTTTTTTCTGGTTCCCACGAAAAGGGATATCCTGAGTAGATATAGCTACACGGGTACGGCGACACTTTTTCACTTTTCTAAAAAAGTACCCAGAATCTGGGGAAATTTCCTCTGACCCCGATGGAAACTCCCATAAGAGCCTGTGTATTAGAGAGAGAGGGATATAGTGATTTTCCCCGATTTTTCCCCAGATCTGGGGAAATTTTCAAAAAGTGCCAAGGTCCAACGTGGTCATTTTGCGACCTCAAATCAGATCCTTGGGGAACACCCATTTTTACGTGCTCGAGACCTATATTACCCTGGATTTTCCCTATATCTACTGTATTTTAAGGGTCAACCTGATGTATTTCTACCTTTTGATATGACTTTTTACCTTATTCCACATGGAGGATTGGACTTTTTCCCCAGATCTAGGGATTTTTTCATACAGATTCACGTATTTCACATAGTTTTTCCCTAGATCTACTGAATTTTCAGGGTTGACCTGATGGATTTCTCATGGATGATTGACTTTTTCCCCAGATCTAGGGAATTTTCCACGTAGGTGAATGTTTAGATTAGTCGTTTCAGGTGGATTTTAGGGTTAACCTGATGGATTTCTCATGGATGATTGACTTTTTTCCCCAGATCTAGGGAATTTTTCACGTAGGTTATGTTTAGATCAGTCGTTTCAGGTGGATTTTCAGGGTTAACCTGATGGATTTTCATGGATGATTGACTTTTTCCCCAGATCTAGGGAATTTTTCATGTATGATGTGAATTTAGATGAAGGTTCTTCGTTTACGGTTGTTTGATGGATGTTGTAAATCTAAGTGGGTTTGATGTTTTTCATTAACCCAACCTAACCAAACTCTGCTAACATTGTTATTATATGAGTGTTAGTTCCTTCTGCAAGCATTCAAGTGACGTATATTTTTTAATAACCCAACCTAACCAAACTCTGCTAGCATTATTGTTATATGAGTATTAGTTCCTTCTGCAAGCATTCAAGTGACGTATATTATTTTAAATTAACCCAACCTAACCAAACTCTGCTAACATAATAATTCATCATATCATATAAAGGGTGAGTTTCTCTGCAAGCATCGAAAAACGACTATCATGCTTTGAAAAACGTTGAAAACGTCTAAAATGTCTTAAAAACGTTGAAACTTGTAGGTGGGCACACATTTTTGTTATTGAACCAACCTCAACCACTTTCACAAACACTATACTATGTAGGAGGTGAAGAAATAAAACATTTTTTGTATACATATTTTATTGAAATATAAAAAAAAATATAATAATATATAGTATTAGTAAATAATAATATATAATAAAATCCGGGAATATGAGGTGTCCTTGAACTCTGCTCCTCCACTACCGCAACCCTCAGCGAAATCAATCGATGTCCATCAACTCTTGATTATGGATGGAGTAATGTCCCCAAGGTAGCGTCAGGTGCGATCCCGGACATAAGAATCTCTTGTCGTCTTCTCCACTCAGAGCGATTTTTTCTTGTTCCATGGAAAACACCTGGTGTTTTTCGCTTCTGATCAATCGTTGATGAACGTATTTTTTGGTCGAATTTTCCAAGCATTCCTCAAAGTCATCAAATGTGATCGCATTATCTACAACGTCTTTTTCACCCCTTAGCTTTCTTTGTGGTTCCATAATTTGACAGAATTTGATGAATTTCGTCTTTCTCATACCCTTCTTTATCTAAATTGTCTTCAAGTTTTTCAATTTTGTCTAAGGGTGTGAAAACCTTAGTTGCATATAATTTTGATCTGAGACCAATGAAATCGGTCATAAGATTGCCGTTATTTTCATCTTTCATTATTCCCAGAACTTTTTTGTTTACTAAAGGTATGTTAAACCTATTGTTCTCAGGATAATCGCTAGTATCGAAAATGTAATGGCAATCCTCACGAATCATTTTGTAAACATCGGGAACCTGAATATCATATATTAGCGAATCGGTATCGGTGTATAATACAGAACAATTATCTCCAAATCTTTTCTGCATATAATCGTAGTGGAAATCATAAATTTTAGTTTTTGATATTTCAAGGATACTAAAGCCTACATATATTGGCTTGTTGAAGTAAATTTCGGTCTTATTTAACTCTATTGCCGTGAGATTTTCATTGAATATTGTGACCGACTTGAATTCTGGTTTGGAGATATAGGATTCCGCACCATAACGACCCTCCCATTTTGTTATCAGTTTCACAATGCTATGTTTTCGTATATTTTCAACGGTTTTGCCGTAAACAGCATTATTCATAAGCTTAAAAAGATTTTTTTCGAAATTATTTTTAGCTTTTTTCCTCAATTCTGTATTAAGATCAATGTAGGGCTTGAGCCATGCCGATTGATTAAACTGCAACACCCTGTGAACTTTTTTGAGAATGAGACCGTTAGACAAAGCCTGTTTTAGGTTAACGTAATGAATGATGTATTTTTTCTTAGGAAAAAGAGTTGCCATAAGTTTGGTTAACTCCCCAGATTTAGCAGAAGGTTTTCCAGTTTTGGGATTTATATGCTCAGGACAGAAAGGAATATCTTGGTGTTGATCATGAAGATATTGGGGATAATCTAAATCAACTTCAAGGATATAGCCTGTATCGGAGTCATCAGGAATAGTGGTAACATCGATGTTGGGAATAACCCACTTGAAACCTCCATAAGGCAGAGGCTGAGACATTGCCCAACCGTACTGGTTATTAATGTCAAAGTACATCAAATAACTGTCAGGTTTTGATGAATCATATGATGGTAGATATTTATTGTTGGCTTGAGCACGTCTCTTTGAGCAAATTTGACTGAGCCCGCCCCGAATCCCTTTTTCCACAAACAAAAGCATGTCAACATCTGTGAGAAGTTCAAGCTCTTTTTTAGTATGATATAACATACACTGCCAGGTATAACCTGGCAATGTATATGAGTGGGCGGGGTCGAGTCCATATGTACTATGGCTACTATCTCGAAATTGTTCAAAGACATCACATAACAAAAGAATATCGGTTTTCATGTACAAGTCTACATATTCACCCAACGTTGTAAAGTTGAATGCACTCCACACGTTTTGAGCTCTTTCGTATAGTTTTCGTGGGCATGGTTTTTCGGTGAGGGTGTTATAAAAATGTTTGATAGAAGGGAGAGTCTTTTCATTGAATTTATCAAAGGAATCAAAATAATCGTAAGGCATAACACCTTTTTTCGTAAGCAAATCGATTTTTTCATTAGAGACCTCTGGAAATTGTGCTCTTAAATTTGGAAATTCGCGCTTTGTATTACAGAGATCTTCCACTCTGAGCGTGCGCACCAACTCGTCCAGGCTAGCGCCCATGAATCGAAAAGAATCAATGAAACGGAATTTAAGTTTGATCCTCCGATATGTTTGGTAAATGAAATATATTTTTCTTTCGTTATTGGGAGCAAATCAATTTTTCCCCCGATTGTGGTGGCTATTTTTTCAATAATAAAATGGCTATCATAGCCGCTGAGATTATGGAAAACAATGGGGATCATTTTGCTATCATTCAGATTGATATTACATGATTCATGAGCAGCACCGCGATAATTTGTAGAATTATTATTATTATTATTATTTGTTGGAGAAAGATGAAAATGGTCTCTAACTTTTTTATCGCCTAGAGAAAACGGCTTTTCACAGATGTGACAGTGAGTTGCTTGTTGGAATGCAGTTTCCTGTTCCACAGTCATATTCAAATTATAGACACAATTGTGAATAGTTTCAATTTCTTCAGTTAGCTCCAAGAGTTGGTTTGCGAACCATTCCATCGAGTTCTCCCCTCTATACGAACGGTAAAAAGAAAGGGTGCTGTCGTATGAACATTTCACATAGTAGCCAATAGTAGCCGGGGTATGCAGTTGATATTTTGATCCTTCTTGAATTTTGGTTAGAATACTCTCTATGTCGGCATATACAATAAAAGGTACCTTTTCTTTGAATTTATAGTCTTTAAATTTGAGAATAGTTTTTTCACCGGTTGGCATTTTAATTTTACAATCGTTCAGTTTTATACATAATTCAGTATGATTGTCTAATTTCTCCTCGGATCCAAAATAATGGAGACATCTATCACAAATGTAATATTTTGCCTTATGTTTACTAAGTTGTTTGGAAAGGAGCCTGGATAGATCCTTGATCCAACAATAATGATAACGAATCAGTTCATCATCAGAATATTGGTTTTGTATGAGAAGAAGGTTCACATGTTTGTCTCTTTTTTGTGATGTCAAGAAGGAGGGAAGGACGGAGAAAGATTTACCTGATTTTTTCAATGTATACACGTTAACCGAAATGTTATTTTGTTTTTCGAAATTTGGAATTTGATGTATGGTCATAGGGAACTGTATCCCTTTGAGCTTCAGAACTTCGGAATAATGAGGGTATTTTGATGTACGATTTGTATTTTTTTTAACGGGATACAAGGCCGAAACAATTGACCAAGCAAAGCAGGCTGAGTCATCATTCATTACGTTAATACAGGCTTCTTTTCGCTTAATTTCGGTCGGAAGTTCAATATATGACGATCCGATTTGTGGAGAGAATTTATTAATGTTTACCCCCAAGTTGACAATTTTTTGAAGTGCCCACCCGCTTTCTTTTCCACAGAATTCTTCAAGTTCAATCATTATGGGTTTCATCACATTATCATCAAACCATAAATTCAAGTCAGTGTCATGAAATATAGGTGAATTGGCAGTGGTGAAGTATTTATACTCGGTTTGAATTTTGTCAGCCTTGGCGAGTACAAATTGCCCGCAGAATACAAAATTTACCTTTATTGAATCAAAATTCTTTAGAACGTTATGGATTCTTCGTTTGAATAGAGATTTACAATCGGAAAAGAAATGCTTAGTATCTTTATGGAAAAGATTGGAGATTGTGCCTGTTCGTATACGAGAACCGAACGCTGATTCACAGTCATTCCAATGGACCCGATGCTTAGCTGTTGCATTCGAGTGTTTGAGTCCTGCTCCTTTTTCTGTTCGTATTTGATTTGATTTCGCAGGGTTTTGACATTTCTTAGGGTTGCCAGCAGATGTTGTTTCTCAGCCAAAGTCGTTGCCATTTTAATGGACTTATTGATCCTTCTGTATGCTCTGGTGCATTCTCGTAACCCGTTGAGGGCGGTTTTCCCATTATATTTGGCGGTTATCAACCCCAATATTGAGGTGATGAATGTTAGGACATCAGCAAAGTTCATCATTTTGAACACCTGCAACAAGAATGAGGTAATTAGTCAATGTAATATTTCCCTAAACAATATATGAATCGCTAACAATCTCTGGAAAAACGAACCTTGAATTTGCTAGAGGAGCACCGAAAAAACACGTCCGACCTCTGTGAAGACTGGAACATGAATGACAAAAATCAGACAGTGTAAAGACTTAAGTTATGAAAACAATTTGGTTGGCAGGAAGACTGAATGACAGAAGTGATCAGTTTTGAAAATGACAGAGGCTAAGAAAAAACTTGAAGTCAGGACGCTATCAGTTACAAAAAAACACTCACCTTTGAAGTATTGGAGGAACTCTCTAGAAGACTTGGACACAAAAAAAGTAGCAGAGCTGCTCTAGAGACACACGTCTTGTCTGTTCAGCGGTTGGAACAGTAATGAATCAACAGCAAACAGTACCTATACTTAATAACTTTTTCTGAGAATGAATCGGTAGAGTGTAAGACAGAACGACACAGCGCCACCTGGTGAGTGATTCAAGAACTAAGTTCAGCGATGACGTCATTGAGTTATATAGATTTCAGCTGAGGTTCGAGGTGGGGTGGCGGTACTCATATTTGAGATTGAGAGAGTTCGAGGGGAGGTTGGAGGGTTGGAGGGTTGGAGTTGAGGTTCGAGGGTTGGAGGTTGGAGGGTTGGAGGGTTGGAGGGTTGGAGGGTTGGAAGGTTGGGGTTGGAGGGTTGGAGGGTTGGAGGGTTGGAGGGGTTGGGGAGGGGTTGGAAAGAGGGTTGGAGGTAGGGTTGGAGTGAGGGTTGGAGGTGGAGGGTTCGAGGGGGTTGGAGGGGGTTCGAGGGGGTTCCTATAAACATGATTGATGGGCAGCGAGTGGAAATATATGAGTTTGGCAAATGGAAAAAAACATGAGAAATTTCACTACCAACTATCCTAGAAAAAATAACCAAAATCAACTAAGAAACGTTTGAGATATATCACACTATTAAAATTTCACCAATACCAATAACGAAAATATCAAGTCTAATAAGTCTGAAAATATCGTACTTTGAACTCACTACGGCAACGCTGTAAATACCTCGACGTCGAGAATCATTATTGACTATCAGCAGATTCCATGCAGGCTCAAACTTGTGTATCGCGGGGATTCCCAGATATTCACTTCGATTTATCATAAAGTATTACATATTCCATTTGTTTCAATACCTTTGGATTACCGTGATCGATTCAAATTCGTTTGAGTACATATGGGAAAAGATAATTTCAGCAATTGTTCATGGATTGAATGAATAGTTCAAGTTCCAGAGTGTTGTGTTCATGTTCAGTGTTGATTGAATTGAATATTATTTACAAGTACCTATGTTTCGAATGAGAATGAATGGAATTCGTTTGGGAAGGATAATTTCTGTGGATTTTCGTTGGTTGAATACATGAGCGTTCAGGCATTATTATTAAAATGAATATGGTTTTCCAGTGGCTAAGAACAATTTGTTTATGGAAATATATCAACTTCCAGTGTTATAGAATGAATGTTTTGTGTTGGAAATTAGATTTCTTCAATATAGGCTTCTGAAGTTTATGAATACTCGTTTTCCTAAATGGGTTATTTAATTCCTTTTTCCTTTTTTAACTCGTTTTTCCTAAATATGTTATGGGTTGAATGCATGTTCTTTTGTATTCGTGGATTTCTTCAATAGTTTAAGTGCTCTTTGGATATTTTATAGTTTTTCAGACTTCCACGGTGTTCAAGTATGGATTTTTTTCGCTGCGGAAGGTGAATTGGTAATATTTGCGAGAAAGTGTGGTGTATTATAGGTTAGATTTTGACGTTTTCGTGGTTTTTTCAATAGATTGAGTGCGTGTTTGATTATTTTCATACAGTGTGTGTCTATTCTGGGTTGAATGAATGTTTTTCAACGTTTGAGAGGCACTTCCATTAGCGTGTGTACATGCATGACTTCCACGGTGTCCAAGAGTGGATTTTTTCGCTGCAGAGGAAGACTTATTGTTTTTTCTTGGAAAATATGAATGTATGATGAATCGGATAGAGGTTTGCTAGGTCAGATACATGTTTTTAACGTTTCAGAAGTTTTTCCAACTCATAAAAGTGTAATTTATTATATAAAGAAGATAATTTCGGAGGACGGTGCGCCATCTGTTGGGTAATAGATGAAAGTTAGTAGTAATGCTATGCCGATTCTGGCGCCAATCTACGCTTCCGACTGTGCGCGCCACATCGCTAGCGTCGAACCGGCAAGGCGGAAGTTCGGAGTTTTCACCTGGGCTCTGTCATAGGCGGTTCGTTGAAGGGGTCTTCAGGTATAACGATGGAAAAAAATTGGCTACCGTTATAGAAAAAATTGAGGAAAAAAACTGTTGAGAGGAAAAAACATGGCCGCTGAAAAATTAAGGGAAAAATTCTGGCCACCATTCTCAAAATGATGAAAGATGTCAGCCATCTTCGAAAAAATGTCAACCATATTGGAAAATGGCGACTCCAAGAAAAAACATGGTTGCCAACTGTTAGGGAAAAATATCAGCCATATTCGAAAAATATCAGCCATATTGGAAAAATGTCATCCATATTGGAAAAAAGACTACCCTAAGAGAAAAAACATGTATGTCAACTGTAAGAAAAAAAACGTCAGCCATCTTGGAAAAATGGCTACCATGAAAGAGAAGAAAACATGTCAGCCAACTGTGAGGGGAAAAAAGTCAGCCATCTTGGAAAAATGGCTACTCTAATAGGTTTGAGGTGGTTTGAGAAAACCTCCGACCGTCCTGCTTGCTGTTTCTGTTCTAGAATCAGGTCCTCCTCTGTCAGTCGGAAGCGTAGATTGATGCCAGAATCGGCATAGCATTACTACTAACTTTCATCTATTGCCCAACAGATGGCGCACCGTCCTCCGAAATTATCTTCTTTATATAATAAATTACACTTTTATGAGTTGGAAAAACTTCTGAAACGTTAAAAACATGTATCTGACCTAGCAAACCTCTATCCGATTCATCATACATTCATATTTTCCAAGAAAAAACAATAAGTCTTCCTCTGCAGCGAAAAAATCCACTCTTGGACACCGTGGAAGTCATGCATGTACACACGCTAATGGAAGTGCCTCTCAAACGTTGAAAAACATTCATTCAACCCAGAATAGACACACACTGTATGAAAATAATCAAACACGCACTCAATCTATTGAAAAAACCACGAAAACGTCAAAATCTAACCTATAATACACCACACTTTCTCGCAAATATTACCAATTCACCTTCCGCAGCGAAAAAATCCATACTTGAACACCGTGGAAGTCTGAAAAACTATAAAATATCCAAAGAGCACTTAAACTATTGAAGAAATCCACGAATACAATAAGAACATGCATTCAACCCATAACACATATTTTCTAGGAAAACGAGTGATTCATAATCTACAGCAGAAAATCGGCTCTCAGTCTATATGAAATAAAGTAGGTAATCGTTCCAACACTGAATAAAGTACACGGTAATTTTTCCAACACAAAAACATTCATTCTATAACACTGGAAGTTGATATATTTCCATAAACAAATTGTTCTTAGCCACTGGAAAAACCATATTCATTTTAATAATAATGCCTGAACGCTCATGTATTCAACCAACGAAAATCCACAGAAATTATCCTTCCCAAACGAATTCCATTCATTCTCATTCGAAACATAGGTACTTGTAAATAATATTCAATTCAATCAACACTGAACATGAACACAACACTCTGGAACTTGAACTATTCATTCAATCCATGAACAATTGCTGAAATTATCTTTTCCCATATGTACTCAAACGAATTTGAATCGATCACGGTAATCCAAAGGTATTGAAACAAATGAAATATGTAATACTTTATGATAAATCGAAGTGAATATCTGGGAATCCCGCGATACACAAGTTTGAGCCTGCATGGAATCTGCTGATAGTCAATAATGATTCTCGACGTCGAGGTATTTACAGCGTTGCCGTAGTGAGTTCAAAGTACGATATTTTCAGACTTATTAGACTTGATATTTTCGTTATTGGTATTGGTGAAATTTTAATAGTGTGATATATCTCAAACGTTTCTTAGTTGATTTTGGTTATTTTTTCTAGGATAGTTGGTAGTGAAATTTCTCATGTTTTTTTCCATTTGCCAAACTCATATATTTCCACTCGCTGCCACATCAATCATGTTTATAGGAACCCCCTCCAACCCCTCGAACCCCTCCAACCCTCCAACCCTCCAACCCTCCAACCCTCCAACCCCTCCAACCCTCCAACCCTCCAACCCTCCAACCCCTCCAACCCTCCAACCCCACCCTCCAACCCTCCAACCTCCCCCTCCAACCCTCCAACTCCCTCCAACCCCTCCAACCCTCAACCCTCAACCCTCCAACCCCGACCCTCAACCTCCACCTCCCTCGAACTCCCTCAATCTCAAATATGAGTATAGACCGCCACCCCACCTCGAACCTCAGCTGAAATCTATATAACTCAATGACGTCATCGCTGAACTTAGTTCTTGAATCACTCACCAGGTGGCGCTGTGTCGTTCTGTCTTACACTCTACCGATTCATTCTCAGAAAAAGTTATTAAGTATAGGTACTGTTTGCTGTTGATTCATTACTGTTCCAACCGCTGAACAGACAAGACGTGTGTCTCTAGAGCAGCTCTGCTACTTTTTTTGTGTCCAAGTCTTCTAGAGAGTTCCTCCAATACTTCAAAGGTGAGTGTTTTTTTGTAACTGATAGCGTCCTGACTTCAAGTTTTTTCTTAGCCTCTGTCATTTTCAAAACTGATCACTTCTGTCATTCAGTCTTCCTGCCAACCAAATTGTTTTCATAACTTAAGTCTTTACACTGTCTGATTTTTGTCATTCATGTTCCAGTCTTCACAGAGGTCGGACGTGTTTTTTCGGTGCTCCTCTAGCAAATTCAAGGTTCGTTTTTCCACGAGATTGTTAGCGATTCATATATTGTTTAGGGAAATATTACATTGACTAATTACCTCATTCTTGTTGCAGGTGTTCAAAAATGATGAACTTTGCTGATGTCCTAACATTCATCACCTCAATATTGGGGTTGATAACCGCCAAATATAATGGGAAAACCGCCCTCAACGGGTTACGAGAATGCACCAGAGCATACAGAAGGATCAATAAGTCCATTAAAATGGCAACGACTTTGACTGAGAAACAACATCTGCTGGCAACCCTAAGAAATGTCAAAACCCTGCGAAATCAAATCAAATACGAACAGAAAAAAGGAGCAGGACTCAAACACTCGAATGCATCAGCTAAGCATCGGGTCCATTGGAATGACTGTGAATCAGCGTTCGGTTCTCGTATACGAACAGGCACAATCTCCAATCTTTTCCATAAAGATACTAAGCATTTCTTTTCCGATTGTAAATCTCTATTCAAACGAAGAATCCATAACGTTCTAAAGAATTTTGATTCAATAAAGGTGAATTTTGTATTCTGCGGGCAATTTGTACTCGCCAAGGCTGACAAAATTCAAACCGAGTATAAATACTTCACCACTGCCAATTCACCTATATTTCATGACACTGACTTGAATTTATGGTTTGATGATAATGTGATGAAACCCATAATGATTGAACTTGAAGAATTCTGTGGAAAAGAAAGCGGGTGGGCACTTCAAAAAATTGTCAACTTGGGGGTAAACATTAATAAATTCTCTCCACAAATCGGATCGTCATATATTGAACTTCCGACCGAAATTAAGCGAAAAGAAGCCTGTATTAACGTAATGAATGATGACTCAGCCTGCTTTGCTTGGTCAATTGTTTCGGCCTTGTATCCCGTTAAAAAAAATACAAATCGTACATCAAAATACCCTCATTATTCCGAAGTTCTGAAGCTCAAAGGGATACAGTTCCCTATGACCATACATCAAATTCCAAATTTCGAAAAACAAAATAACATTTCGGTTAACGTGTATACATTGAAAAAATCAGGTAAATCTTTCTCCGTCCTTCCCTCCTTCTTGACATCACAAAAAAGAGACAAACATGTGAACCTTCTTCTCATACAAAACCAATATTCTGATGATGAACCGATTCGTTATCATTATTGTTGGATCAAGGATCTATCCAGACTCCTTTCCAAACAACTTAGTAAACATAAGGCAAAATATTACATTTGTGATAGATGTCTCCATTATTTTGGATCCGAGGAGAAATTAGACAATCATACTGAATTATGTATAAAACTGAACGACTGTAAAATTAAAATGCCAACCGGTGAAAAAACTATTCTCAAATTTAAAGACTATAAATTCAAAGAAAAGGTACCTTTTATTGTATATGCCGACATAGAGAGTATTCTAACCAAAATTCAAGAAGGATCAAAATATCAACTGCATACCCCGGCTACTATTGGCTACTATGTGAAATGTTCATACGACAGCACCCTTTCTTTTTACCGTTCGTATAGAGGGAGAACTCGATGGAATGGTTCGCAAACCAACTCTTGGAGCTAACTGAAGAAATTGAAACTATTCACAATTGTGTCTATAATTTGAATATGACTGTGGAACAGGAAACTGCATTCCAACAAGCAACTCACTGTCACATCTGTGAAAAGCCGTTTTCTCTAGGCGATAAAAAAGTTAGAGACCATTTTCATCTTTCTCCAACAAATAATAATAATAATAATAATTCTACAAATTATCGCGGTGCTGCTCATGAATCATGTAATATCAATCTGAATGATAGCAAAATGATCCCCATTGTTTTCCATAATCTCAGCGGCTATGATAGCCATTTTATTATTGAAAAAATAGCCACCACAATCGGGGGAAAAATTGATTTGCTCCCAATAACGAAAGAAAAATATATTTCATTTACCAAACATATCGGAGGATCAAACTTTAAATTCCGTTTCATTGATTCTTTTCGATTCATGGGCGCTAGCCTGGACGAGTTGGTGCGCACGCTCAGAGTGGAAGATCTCTGTAATACAAAGCGCGAATTTCCAAATTTAAGAGCACAATTTCCAGAGGTCTCTAATGAAAAAATCGATTTGCTTACGAAAAAAGGTGTTATGCCTTACGATTATTTTGATTCCTTTGATAAATTCAATGAAAAGACTCTCCCTTCTATCAAACATTTTTATAACACCCTCACCGAAAAACCATGCCCACGAAAACTATACGAAAGAGCTCAAAACGTGTGGAGTGCATTCAACTTTACAACGTTGGGTGAATATGTAGACTTGTACATGAAAACCGATATTCTTTTGTTATGTGATGTCTTTGAAAAATTTCGAGATAGTAGCCATAGTACATATGGACTCGACCCCGCCCACTCATATACATTGCCAGGTTATACCTGGCAGTGTATGTTATATCATACTAAAAAAGAGCTTGAACTTCTCACAGATGTTGACATGCTTTTGTTTGTGGAAAAAGGGATTCGGGGCGGGCTCAGTCAAATTTGCTCAAAGAGACGTGCTCAAGCCAACAATAAATATCTACCATCATATGATTCATCAAAACCTGACAGTTATTTGATGTACTTTGACATTAATAACCAGTACGGTTGGGCAATGTCTCAGCCTCTGCCTTATGGAGGTTTCAAGTGGGTTATTCCCAACATCGATGTTACCACTATTCCTGATGACTCCGATACAGGCTATATCCTTGAAGTTGATTTAGATTATCCCCAATATCTTCATGATCAACACCAAGATATTCCTTTCTGTCCTGAGCATATAAATCCCAAAACTGGAAAACCTTCTGCTAAATCTGGGGAGTTAACCAAACTTATGGCAACTCTTTTTCCTAAGAAAAAATACATCATTCATTACGTTAACCTAAAACAGGCTTTGTCTAACGGTCTCATTCTCAAAAAAGTTCACAGGGTGTTGCAGTTTAATCAATCGGCATGGCTCAAGCCCTACATTGATCTTAATACAGAATTGAGGAAAAAAGCTAAAAATAATTTCGAAAAAAATCTTTTTAAGCTTATGAATAATGCTGTTTACGGCAAAACCGTTGAAAATATACGAAAACATAGCATTGTGAAACTGATAACAAAATGGGAGGGTCGTTATGGAGCTGAATCATATATCTCCAAACCAGAATTCAAGTCGGTCACAATATTCAATGAAAATCTCACGGCAATAGAGTTAAATAAGACCGAAATTTACTTCAACAAGCCAATATATGTAGGCTTTAGTATACTTGAAATATCAAAAACTAAAATTTATGATTTCCACTACGATTATATGCAGAAAAGATTTGGAGAGAATTGTTCTGTATTATACACAGACACTGATTCGCTAATATATGATATTCAGGTTCCCGATGTTTACAAAATGATTCGTGAGGATTGTCATTACATTTTCGATACCAGCGATTATCCTGAGAACAATAGGTTTAACATACCTTTAGTAAACAAAAAAGTTCTGGGAATAATGAAGGACGAAAATAACGGCAATCTTATGACCGATTTCATTGGCCTCAGATCAAAATTATACGCAACGAAGGTTTTCACACCCTTAGACAAAATTGAAAAACTTGAAGACAATTTGGAAAAAGAAGGATATGGAAAAGATGAAATTCTTCAAATTCTATCCAATTATGGAACCGAGGTTTAGTGGGGATTCCCCCATTGATGTCCCTATTCGATGACTCCCATACGGTATATCCCTTTAAGTTGTTTAGATTATCCCAATATCTTCGAAAAACCGATATTCCTTTTGCCTAACATATAAATCCCAAAACTGGAAAACCTTCGCTAAATCTGGGGAGTTAACCAAACTTATGGCAACTCTTTTCCTAAGAAAAATACATCATTCATTACGTTAACCTAAAACGGCTTTTCTAACGGGCTCATTCTCAAAAAAAGTTCAAGGGTGTTGCAGTTTAATCAATCGGGATGGCTCAAGCCCTAATTGATCTTAATACGAATTGAGAAAAAGCTAAAAATAATTTCGAAAAAACTTTTTAAAACTTAAAGAATAATGCTGTTTACGGGAAAACCGTTGAAAATATCAGAAAACAAGCATTGTAGAACTGATAACAAAATGGGAGGGTCGTTATGGGCGAATCTATATCTCAAACCAGAATTC
>JAFIRS010004679.1:0-78118 GCA_018342105.1 Gonioctena quinquepunctata
AAATATCATTCAAATACTCAAACATTTTTATATCACGTAATTTTACTGGAAAATCCATACCTGTTACATTCAAGACAGTCTCATAATGTGGATAGGATGACACCTCCGACACTTTATTATTAGTGGGGAATAATGCAGATGTCACGGCCCATGCAAAGCAGCATTGGTCTTCATTTTTATGTTGACAACACCTTTTCTTCTCTCAATGAATTCGGAAGTTTCATGTATGATGATCCGCCAAGTGGACTGTATTTGTTTATGTTCACCTCAAGGAACATAATTTTCTCACAACTCCATCCTGAAAAATTACTTTTATTAAACCTTTCATCATTTGCAACAATTATAACTACAAACCTGAATCACGCTCCTCAAACTCCGTACTTTGGGCAATTATAATGTCACGAAATGCATCGAATAATCCATTCAAATCAGTTGATCGATCTGCTATACGATTGGGAGAATTGAACGATTTGATGTCTGTCAATTCCTGTGTTTGAATGACATAACTTCCAAACACTTCCATGTTGACCTTGATGGAGTTGTGTAGTTTAATGTTTTTTTCCAATATGCTCGAGTACTTTATGCTTGTATATCATTGAAAAAGGTGCATACTCTGTATACATATTCTCACTAGATACTCTGAGCTGGAAATGCGACATTTGAATGCATTTTAATGAGGTGTACACCACCACCCAAGTGAACACATGAATTCGTCCTGTGTGCGAGTGTTCTATTGTGAGAGTTGACTTGACAATATGGAAATGTCACATTACAACAATTACATGTATAGAGTGGTGCAGGTGGTGAGTCATCGCCATTGTTCAATTTAACTCGTTTCACTGAAGGACCTCCCTGGCAAGTTTCCCGTTGATGTCGACGTAGATTATCACTTCGAGTGAAATCTTTACCACAATCACACGAATACATTTCACCGACTTGTTTTCAATAGATCACTGGAGGAGACACTGATTCGAAATACTCTTCTCCTGGAATATTTCAGTGAAATACCCCACCATACAACAAGTCCGATGCGATGCGCAATCTGTATGGATTTGAGGGGATTCTCTTGACATTCAGCGCACTCATCAATAATCGCAGTTCATTCTTAGCTCTCTCACAGGACAAACGCCCTCCTCGCTTGGAGAGTACAAGGATTCATGAAGGTCATGACTGCACAGAATATGTATGCCTACACCACAACATTAGTCAAGGTCAAACAAACATCGAGATCAAATCTTGAGGTTGCCGAAACAATCCCAACATCAAAACTTAATGTTATGAATCTCAAGGTCATATTCAAGGTCAAAACTGAAGTCGAATCTCAAAGTCGACCAAACCCAATATCAAAACTCAATGACAAATCTCAAAGTCAAATCTCAAGGTCAAACACACACACACTGCACACCTGCAACTATTCAAGGTCACACGTGACGTCATAGTGGTGGGGGGAGACCCAGAACCGGCTTAAATCTCCTACTTTATTCGATTTTGGTAGAGTTTTCGTATACGCTCCCAACTTTGTGAGAGCGTCAACAAAAGACCAGATAACCTTTTCTCAGAATTGCGGGTAATTATTGGGAAACATTTGCGCTCTACAGCCCCTCAAAGACGACCATTATATCGTGTACATTTATTTATCGGCGTCATATATTCAATTTTTCTTCCGAATTCGATTACCTCCAGAAAGAACATCTCTTGAGTAATTCCTGTGAAACTCAGGTATATAGTTGTAACTTCATGATTGATGAGGTGAATTGGTCGATTATTTACTCAGTAATTGATAGTTATTTTATGTGCTGTTATTAGGATGAACGTGCGTGCATCTTAAAATTTTGTTAGTCTCACAAAAAATGACCCTCAACTCAACCTCAAAAAAAATATCTGATGGATAGCCTGAAGTCTCTATATAAAAAATATGCTTGCTCATACTTGCACTTATTTCAAATATTTATTCAATTGTGAGCCTCTGCAAGAGTGTATCAAAAACGCATCAAATATATTTTGACCACAATAAATTCACAACTCATGATTTTTTTTATTTTTTTTTACTAGAATGTGACTGTCTATATTATAAACAATATTTAAAAAAGATTTTCGGTATTGATTTTGCTAATTAAAGTAAAACATTCAAAAAGTCATTATTTAAAACATTTGATCTAATACCAAAGATCCCCTTTTTGAAACGAACCCCTTTCTGACAAATTTCCAGCAAAAAGAATGCTCAAATCTGATTTCATTGTTCAACCACCCTTTCTAAATACCACTCCTTTGTGACACTTTTTTAAATATCTTTGCAATGATTCTCGTCAGCCTTAGAACCAGTTCCACGCGTGAAAAAAAGGCTCGAATATGATTTGTTCTCCAAACCACCCCTTTGTGACAAAATTTTTAAAATATTTTTCCCATGATTTTCGTCAGTTCTAGAAGCAATTCCGCGGAAAAAGGTGCGAATCTGATTTTTTTTCAAACCACCCCTTCTGAAAACCTTCCCTTTGTGGCAAGAAGAAGAAAAAAAAAAGGGGCTTCAAACTTTTTTTTCTTGTCCAACCACCTTTTCAATCATCGGTTCCATTTGAATAAGAATAATCATAGTTATGAGATATCACAATGCTAATTTATTTGAACAATAATTATTAAAAAAACGTTTTAAAGACAAGTTTTCATTCAAATGCAGTAAAAAGTGAGGAATAATTACTTTGGATGTGTGACTCAGGTTATTTCGTGAGTTATAGATTCAAAAGCTTGCAGCCCAAAGTTTTCAGTTTGAATACAAAAGCGACAAGCTTCTGAATCTATAACTCACGGAATAACCTACGTCACACATCCAAAACAAATATTTTCTACTTTTCGGAGCATTTGAATAAAAACTTATTTTCAAAAAGGCTTTTTATTAATTATTCTGCTCTTTAGTACTGAATTATGTCTTGATTTCTGTTGAAGAATCGTTATTATGAGGCCTTTTTTTCCTGTAAGTAATGGGGTACCTAGTCCGCCATCTTGCAGTTGCCATCTTCAAATCATGAATTTTAACTAAAATAGATAATCTTTGACTGAATTCATAATATCCGACCCCAAAAACCCCGACATACCAATTTTGAATCGAATCGGACCATAATTACAAAACTATTCCGCCATCCTGAATTTGTGAAGTGAAGAAATTTCACAATATCCGACCCCAACATACCAATTTTGAATAGAATCGGACAATAAACACAAATATCATCGTCCATCTTGGAACCGTCATTAAAATTTTATGAATTTTGGAGAAAAATTCACAATCTTCGACCCTGAAAACCCCTACATAACAATTTTGAATCGACTCGGATCATAAACCCAAACCTCGTCCGCCGTCTTGGAAGCCATTTTGTTTTTCCATCTAACAAAAGTTCCATGAGCCGCCATTTCAATTTCATAGATTTTGACAGAAAATGCATAGTCTCCGACTCCAAAAAGCCCCACATACAAATATTGAAAAGATTCGGACCATAATCACAAAACTCCTCCGCTATTTTGACGAAACTTGTACGCTATCCTAGAGCAGCCATCCTTAATGTTTGAATTTCGAAAAAAAAACATAATTTTCGTCTCCGAAAACCCCTACATACCAATTTTGAATTGAATCTTACTATAATCACAAAAATTTCCCGCCATCTTGGAGCCGTCATCCTTAATTAATGAATTTTGATAATAAATTCATGATCACCGACCCCAAAAACTCATAATCTCCGGCCCTGAACACCACTACATACCAATTTTGAATCGAATCGGACCATAATCACAACATTCGTCGGCCATCTTGAAGCCGCCATCCTGAATTTATTAATTTTGATAATAAATTCATGATCACCGACCCCAAAAACTCCTCCATACCAACTTTGAATCGAATCGGATCCTAATTACAAATCTCGTCCCCCATTTTGGAGCCGCCATTCTGTTTTTTTCTAACAATGCATTGTCACCGGGATTATGAACACCTGCCAAATTTCAGCTTCATCGGATGTCGGCAGGTTCTTCAAATATGGATTACAAAATTTTTACCGGAAAGAATGACAGAACGAACGAATGACAGAACGAACGAATGACATACGAACGAATGACATACGAACGAATGACATACGAACGAAGAAATTTAAATGAAAGCTTGTTATAATAGAAACATTCAGATGAAATATTTTTCAAATTGTGTCACGTAACATTTTTATGGGCTAGGCACACTTTGCTAATATACCCCACTCAAAAATTAGATAATTTATGTAAAATAAATTGTAATATTCATTCGATTGATAGGAAAAATCAATACCCACAATGGAAATTAGAGTATCGTCCGATACACATCTCAGGCCTTGGGAAAAAGTATCGAATTTCGATTCTTCTGTGTCTTTTTTCGACATCCAACACCGTTCGACTAGTATTTATTTCTCCGTGTCTCCAAAAATCCATTTTTCAATTATAGTTGACTTTTCGATTATTAAACAGTGATCTACTTTATTGCAATCATCTATTGGATTACTGAGGTGAATTTTGAAATGTAATTCCAATATTTTGATGATAAACAATAAAAATTATTCATTATATACTGAGTGTTATTGTGAATATATATAAATATATATATATAAATAAATATATATATATATATATATATATATATATATATATATATATATAATATATATATATATATATATATATATATATATCTATTAATATAAAATAATTCAGTTCAGTATTGATACGGAACTGAATTATTTTCACTGAAAATTATAATTTTTTCCGATTTGATAATAGTATAATGTTCAAAAGCAGATTCACTTGTTATCGTTCCAGTTCACCAGGATTATACAGTATATATTGTGAATTTCGAAACATGAATTTTCTTATAAAAATTTAGAATGATGGATGATATGGAAACGTATCAGAGTAAGTTCACAGATAGTGAAAATACTAGTATCTCATGAATTGGTTCTACAGTGCATGTTTTTTCATTGTTGGAATAATTCTGAATGAACTCTTCTTAAAATTATTATCCAAAGCAGATTCGAAGATAGCCCACCATCAAGTGCTGAAACCGAGGAGTATATTTTGTTGACACTTTTCTGTGATGATCAAAATCATATATTCCCTCACAAAGAAGTAAGATGGGAGGGTAGTCTTGGAACAGATCACCCATTTCCGAACCACCCAAATATTTTTTTAGTTATCGTGGATTGCCACAACAAATAGCATTATTGCATTTTTTGAGACCACCTGAACAAGCAATTGCTTGAATATACAGTGCTTCTCAAAAGACCACTCCCCCCCTCTTAGTTTTGGAACGATTATACATAATCAAGTGACATTTGGAAAATGAATATTAAAGGTTGTATACTTCCCTACTAGTGATGATAGATGACGAAATCGTCAAAGATGACGACACAAGGCCATCGTGACCAATAATTTTGAATTGAACCCTACGGCAAGCGACACCTCTTTTAAAAGGTATCGAAAAAATCTATTCAATGATACTAATTTTGCTTGTGTTTATGGCAGTTTTAATGGCTCATTAGTGAACATTGAAATTTCAATTCCATTCAGTATGATATTAATTACAGATTTGAGAATCAGTATCAACTCGTAGAGATTGCTCAAAGTGACCTCCATTCACTTCCTGATAGTGAAATATCCTATTTTTAAACTCTTCTCGTACTTTTACAAATGTTTCTGGGGAAATAGCCTCACATTCTGCAACAATACGTTGTTTTAAAACGTCAATATTGTCAGGTTCAGTGGCGTGAACCTCCGATTTGAGGTATCCCCACAGAAAAAAATCCAAAGGTGTCAGGTCCGGTGATCGAGCTGGCCATTCCGTTGAACCTCGTCGTCCAATCCATCTACCACGATACTCCTCATCCAAATACCGTCTTACTGCACCGTAAAAGTGTGGAGGAGCACAATCCTGTTGGAATGTTTTTTCCGAATTGCCGAATTCATCTGGATTATCTTAAAAAAATCCAAGGATTAACGGTCCTATTGCGTTTTGCAACAGCTCCAGATGAACCTCACCAGTTGAATAAGTATTCAAAAAAAAAACCCACCGATGTGGTTCTCCAGGCTGCCTGCTCAAACATTCACCTTCTGGGGAAATTGGGAATCTGTTTCACGAAACAGGTGAGGATTTGCATCATTCCAATACCTCACAATCTGTGTATTTACATTTCCATTTAGATAGAAAGTACTTTCGTCACTGAAACAAATTGTTTTGGCATAGTCTGGCTGTTTGTTAATTTTAGTTTCCATATTTTCACAAAACTCTAGCCTTCGGTCTGGGTCGTCGTCTGAGAGTTGATGAACCATTTTTAATTTGTATAGATGAAATTTGTTTTTTTTTCAACACCCTGTGTGCTGAACTTCGACTGACTTCACAGGTAGATGCAACGTGAGTTGTTCAAGGAGTAGGATTAACTATTACTTCTGCCAGTATATCAATTTTTTTCTCATCAGAAATTTGTGGTCTGTCAGATCGTTTCGCATCATTGATACTACCCGTTGTTTCAAACTTACGAAGAAGCTCCCTTAAATAAGTCCACGAAACGGGTCGATCGGGAAAATGCGTTCTGCTGCATGAATATTTTGTCCAGTTTTACCAAGAATTAGGATCGCTGCTACTTTATCCCCTAAAGCACGTATCATTTCGTTTCTTGAAGCACTCGAACGTTTGGCCCACAACAGTTTAACAAATTATTAAAATGTACAAAAATATTAAAAGTACCAAAAGCTGCTGACATGGTTAAACATTCGATCAACAATACACAAATTATTAAATGTACAAAAACTTGGACAATTACAAAAACGTCTAATTGGGGAGACTAACAAAAACGTCAGCTTATTTGACAACCATTCAGAGGCGGCGCTTGAATTTGTAATTTTAGTATTAACTGATTTAATCCATCACAGCTTTGCGTTTTTTAAAAGCGAGTTGCCGAAACTGCCATAAACACAAACAAAATTAGAATCATTGAATAGGTTTTACCGATACCTTTTAAAACAGGTGTCGCTTGCCGTAGGGTTCCATTCAAAATAATTGGTCACAATGGCCTTTGACGATTTCGTCATCTATCATCACTAGTAGGGAAGTTTACAACCTTTAATATTCAGTTTCTAAATTTCACTTGTTTATGTATAATCGTTCCAAAAATAAGAAGGGGGTACTTTTGAGAAGCACTGTATATGTATATTGATTTGCACGAAATTTCATGTCATTAAAATTCCACGAAAACAGGTCTAAGCTTCAACGCACAGATTATAGGTGACACTATCTTTAATTTGATGCTTTTCATGTATATATATATATATATATATATCTTTTTATGTTTAGAAGTATGTGTTAAATGTTCGAAGAGTTAAAATGAAAATCATAAACTGAAAAAGCATATAAATAAAAAAATTTATATTTATAATTTCCTGAAGATTCTACCCTTTTTCTGAAACCTTATATAATATTAGTCGATACCTATGTTCGAAATAAACATGTTTTCAACATCACAAGCAATTGGCATAATTTATAAAAATTATAAATAAAATTAATAATATAATATATATATATATATATATATATATATATATATATATATATATATATATATATATATATATATATATATATATATATATATATATATTTATATCAATTTAACGAAATTTCTGTCATTAAAATTCCACGAAAACGAACAGTTTATAGGTGTCTCTATCTCAATTTGATGCTTCTCATGTATATATATATATATATATATATATATATATATATATATATGTATATATATATATATATATATATATATCTTGTTATGTTTAGAACTATGTGTCAAATGTTCAAAGAGTTAAAATGAAAATCATAAACTGAAAAAGCATATAAATAAAAAAATTTCATATTTAGTCATTTATGCTGTTATTTTCCAGTTTTTCTGAAGATTCCACCGTTTTTCTGAAACCTTATATAATATAAGTCGATACCTTTGTTCGAAATGAACATGTTTTCAACATTACAAGCAATTGGCATGATTTATAAAAATTATAGAAATCGAAATTTACTAATAAACAAGCAGACAACAAAATGTTGAAGTTAGAACATTCTGCATATGGAATTAGATCTAAACACAATAGCCAATGAGATGCCAGGAAAAATATTCATGCAAAATTAATTTTAAAAACGTCATTTTTTTTTATATTTCATGTAAATAGTAGGTAAGGTATTAAGAAACGATTAGTGGATAAAAACTGTCAAATAAACGAAAATAATGGAAAGTGCTACAAAAAGTGCGTGTAAATCGAAAATTCGAGGAGAAAACAAAAGATGTGTGGTATCGAGGAAAAGAATCAACAAGCGAGGAGATTGAGAAAAAATAATTTTTTGTAGAACGAACTCAAGAAATTCGAATTTGGAAAAGAAAGTATATTTTCGTCTCTGAAACAGTTATTTGCCACTACAACACAAGGAAACACCAGAAAGAACTGAAGCTGATAGGAAACTAGATGCAGAACCAATCTTACCTTCTCATTTGAGACATATATCAGTCCAAGGGCGAATTCACAGTCAACAAGGGGGCTGCAGCCTGAAACGGCAGTTTCCAGGAACGCGAGAGCAATCCGAGACACTGAACATTTTCGTTTCAAGAAGCCACAGGAACTTTTAAACCATAAAAAGTTACTAAACTCGGTGCATTTAAAAAAAACCTTTTTAAGAACCCTTTCGATAGAACACTTTCATAAATTAGTATATAGACTATATAATCTACAGAAATAGGTTACATTTCACTTTCTATTATTATCACATAACTGCATTTTTCATGTATATTGAGCTATGAAACAATAATTTAGGTTAATTATCGCAGAATAGGTAATAGTCAGTCTTCCTGAATAAAGGATATTATTATTTTGATGAATTTTTGCCTTATTTTCAATCATTGAGCAAACTAATTTGCCATTTTCTGAAACTGACATCAAGAACTACCAGAGGGCTCCACAGTAGAGCTGGCTCCTGAGATTCCATAGGCGTGCTGATTGAGTTAGCTGAGGTAAAGAAAATCGGGTGGAAGTGTGAATGGAACAGAAAGTAAAATACATAGCCGGACATTTGAAATATTCATATGGGTATTCATTTATGAACATATTAAATCCAATTGTGAAAATGAATAGATAAATAATGAAAATAAAATGAACTGCAATCACCTCATCATAACAATATATATAATTATTTTATATCTTATATATGTTCTACTACAAATGAGTTCATTCAGGGTAAATACACATCTAACCCTAACTATTATACATGTTATATATTTACAACTAAACTCACTCATCTGCCCATGCGCAACCCTCTAGGGTCTTCAATGGGCTACTGTTCAACGTAAACAGGTGTATGTAATTTAATATTGTTATCAAAATTTTCCTTGAATAAACGTTATTATAATATTATAATATATTTTATATATATATATATATATATAATATATATATATATATATATATATATATATATATTAATATATATATATATATATATATAGCGAAATGATTTTTATTTGGGAAGCAGTCAGGTATGTTGGATTCAAAGAATATTCCTCGTTCTTTCAGTCAAGCTTTTCGATAATGTTTATTATCTTTATCCAGACTTCTCTACAATATGAGTGAATAATATCAGAATAATATCATTAATAAATATACTTACTAACATGAAAATATTGAGAATAAGTTACAAAGGGTGACATTAGAAGTTTCTTTCATGAAGGAAAAATTGTTAGACAGTGTCAAATGACTTTTTACAAAATGTCAAAATATATATACAGATGGAAATTTTTATTAAAGAAGATTATTATTTGAATTGAGTTCATTTTGTTTGTGAGAAATATAAGTGTATATAGAGCTCAGATCACCAATATATGTTTGTTTATTAATGATGTTATTTTTATTTTTGTTGATATGTATCATTTCTACAAAAAGTCTTTTGGATAAGACATTTTCAAAATCTGAAATTTCGGAATCTATTCCGATTCTGGGAAAATGAAACAACAAATAACTGCGTCTCACTCTTTTCATACAAAATAACTAGAAATCCAAATACCCTGAAAGCTATGAGAACCGCTCGAGTATGGGATTGATTATGCTGAAAGTTTACTATTTCTTCGATAGAAAGATTTGTATTTCTTCAAGCAAAGTTGGATACAGTAGTTCGAAATTTTATTCCACTGATGTCATATGAGCGAGTTCTTTCATCAGTACTTTTTCAATAGTTGGAAATATTTTGAAAAAACTCCCCTCAAAATGATTATCCAAAGCAGATTCGAAGATAGCCCACCATCGAGAGCTGTATTGGAAATATATTTTGTTGAAACTTTTCTGTAATTATCAAAATCATTTATTTCGTCCCCAGGGAGAGAGAATGAAGGGTAGTTTTGGAACGAATCACCCAATTCCGAACCATCCAAATATTTTTTTTGTTATTGTGGATTACCACAACAAATAACTTTTTTTTAGACCATCTGAATGTTAATATTATAGCAGGTAGATCACTCATAAAAATATTCTGAGAAAATAAAACAACATTTAATGGCGGCACGTTTACGTTTCACTCTTCCCATACAAAAAAAACTAGAAAACTTAATACCCTGATAGCTTTGAAAACTGCTCGAGTATGGCATTGACTATACTTCCATATATCCAGTAAAATAACTATTTCCTTGATAGGAGGGTTTATATTTCTGATCAGAATCCCATTCTCAATGAGGTTGGATTCAGTAGCTCGATATTATATTCCACTGAGCAAGTTTTTTTTTTTCTGTACTGTTTTTCCTTGAATTTTCCATATATAATGAAACAGGAATATTTAACTTCGATTTACGTGACTAACTGGCAATCTACGAAAGTCAGTATTTTTTCATTTTTCTCTAGTATTTTTTAATTTTTTTCTGACAAAAAGATTTATCGGTTGTGTTACTGGAATGATGAGGAATAAGGGTAATCCTGGATAAAAAATAAGAAAACGAGCTCTTGCCGCAGAAGTAATGGAAACAGAGGTGGAAATTAATGTGGAAATATTTTTAATACGGAGGTTAGTTGGATACCGAGAGCATAACGTGACGAGTATAAATAATTGAGGGTAATCACAATGCTGGGATCATAAAACCTGGGGTTAGGTTACGAGACGAATCATCGCAATTTTTCACACAGGTAATCTTGTAGAGATATCATCAGTTGAGAATGAACCGTTTCAACAACTTGACTATATATTTGTCGTCGTTTCAATTCCACTTGATATATCTATAATAGAATTTGTTTTTTCCAGTTTCAATCAGTCTTAGGATATTTCGACTCCAGATAATCCATGATTCAGTGTTTCCATGCCTCAAAAGGAATATCAGAGATTCCGAAATAATATTACACCTAGTCAAACTATTGAGACATTGAGTTCTCTTGGTTTTGATATGGGGTTGTAGTATTTTTGGTTCGGTTTGGTCTCAAGATAAGATGAGATTTATTTTTATAAATTGAATGTGTTCTATGAGAATGAATGATGGAAGAACGTTTATCCCAGTCCGTATATGAATTTCAGTTGGCTCTCAGAAAAATCATGCTTTTTCACGCAAATACATACATATTTGGAAAGGATTGGTCTGGCAGGCAAATCGCTACATTGTAATAATATAATCGTTCGGATGTACAGTCTTGTAAATATTTACCAACGGACCATTGATTCATTCTTGTGGGTGGTAGCTAGTGAGTTTTTTCTAACTCATGGAAATGCAAAGAATTCAGAATTGGACTCTGAATATGCATCTATGCATTGGGAGCCACAACTTGTCCAATTAGGAAAGTTGAAAATGAGAATTAGATCCAGCGGATGGCGTACTGTTCTTCTCGTAAAGCGTCCGCGTTTCACGCGACTAACGCAAGTCCACGGCCACGGATACAAAGTCGGGAAACAATGAATCGAAATTTCGTGTTTAGAATCTTTTCGGGGGGGCTATGATCAACCGTACTTCAGATGACGAGAATTGCAGCAAGTGTCGGAAATCGAACAGTGTGGTACGGAAAGAACACGTAAGGGGTTATTTGAAATGAGGGGAAAATGCAGCCGGGGATGGTAAGGAAAATTGATACGTACCAGGTGAGTTGAAACGCTTGTGGTAACTATGAATTAACTTGTGGGTAGAGCTCTTATGTAGATTTCGAGGGTGGACTCTTGAATATTCACATATTAGAACATGGGAACAAGGCATAGAAAGTTTCGGTTTCTCCTATATATAATGAAGCAATAGATAGGTGAAACAAAATTGTCATACAGGTAATAAGGGGGGTGAATATTCCATAACAATCTGGTTGGCATATTTAGCATAGCATTAACATATTTTGTTTCTATGAGAAACAGAATAGTTTACGAGAGTGAAGACTAAGGTAAACCTAAGCGTGTTCTGTGTAACATATTTTTGGTTTAATGTTCGTTTGGAATTTGTTTTGACTTATTTCTGTATTTTTTGTACCATATTCCATTTTTGAATTCAATATAAGTGTTGGGTTAATGTTTCGTGTATTATTCGAGATTGCTTCTAGAAAATGGGGCTCCCAATTCTTCCGGTCTTCCTGATGATCGTGGAAGCGTGAAATAGATTTTCGTCGACAAAAATGTATTGATTCCCAGTGAATACGATGCCAGTCTTGCATCAATGTTACAAATGATTTCTGATGAGTGCTTTTTCTTGGAAAAATGTTTTCCTTTGTCTCATTCATATCTATGAGTTCTCAATTAAGACTGGAATAAAAAATGAAATTTCTCAATTCAGATGTTTTCTTTTCAGTTAGGTTCCTTTCAAAATATCTATCAGATGTAGTTCAATGTCCAGCGTAGCTATAGCTGGGAAAGTAGTTGTTTTCTGTTAGATATTCACAAAAATAACTCACCCCACAAGTCGTTATATTGAACGATGAAAGATAGTGACTGAAGTTTATCTTTGAATCGGAGATGATTTCACATCCGATTTTATGAACACGTTCATATTTTCGAAAAAATATGTGTCTGGTTCAGTTTGAATGAACTAATTTGAAGATAGTTTGAGGAAAAATTTCTACTTAGTTCAAGAAAAACATTTTATTCGGGAGAAAAGTTATTGAAAAAATATCACGCATTTGTGAAGCCGTGGCCGAATTTGCGTTCTGGAAGACAATTGACGACTGAAATAGATGATGGTGCCTTATATTATTCTATCATGGACACATTCCATGATTAATTGTGACAACAGCCCATATTATATGAATACTTTATTATATGCACGCACTACTCATGTCAGTAACTGAGAACACCTGGATTGACTTTTACGAAGGAGGTTTAGGATGACATAAGTAAGTGTGGAAAATGTCATTATATAAACTAGTTTGTGGTACAAAGTGGTATCATTTCAGATAGATAGATAGACAGATAGATATACAGGGTGTTATGTAATAAGTGTCCGATATTCTACAGGACGATTTTTCAGTTACTCATGAGGTGAAACGTTCATATAAGCATGGGTCCGCAAAGCCTTCATTTTTTATATACAAGGTGTTGCAAATTTATTTTGATTTTTCTCAAACAATTTTCAAAATAATGTCGATATTCGAACAAAAATTGTTATTTGATGATTTTTTAATATGAGAAATCAAAATTTGATCTTAGTTTGTTCTTTGATTGTAGGGGACGCCGCCTACAGATTTTCGTCTCTTTCAGGGAGTCACAACTTTGTCGTGCATACATGTATCACATTTCTTAGAGAAAAAATCGATTTATTCATCATTTTTACGTGAGAAAGGTATACATTTCAAAAGGCGCTACAAGCAGCCGTTTTCGAGATATGTTGATTTGAATTAATGGATGCATGTATTTGTCAAAAAGTGAAACAATTTTGATAATGTTATTGTCTTTGTTGCCTTTTTGGGGTCCCTACCCCAAATTTTGGAACCAATCACTAATACTACATAACAATGTAGTGAACATCTAATTCTTTCATTATCACCAAAACCATAAATTTTCGTAAGTTACATGCCATGTACCATTTTGTAATAGGTCTAAAATATCATTCAATTTCAGCAATTTCTTGTATTCATAACTGAAGATGGGCGCATATACGCCCCAAACATGTCTTATTCAATCCCGTTGTGAAAATAAACTGTGGAGACGACTTGGATTTTCTTTCCTCGAATAAAAAAAAATTTAAACTTTTTTTAATTCAACATAGAAACATTTCAAACGCTAATTTTCAAACAACAATAAACAATGGAATACTAGATATAAATCGAGATCAAAAGAACAATAAATGTTCGAAATGTCCACCTCCTGCCTGTATGCAAGCATCCAATCTTCTTCTCATTGATTCGCGCACTCTTTGGAAAATTCCTGGAGTATATTGAATCGTTCTACAAGTGTAAGTTATTCCATTACATAATTCTCCATCATTTTGGATAGGTGTCTGGTGAATTGGGGATTTCAGATGTCCCCACACAAAAAAATCCAAACTGTTAACGTCTGTTGACCTAGGGGACCATGGTTGAGGCCCTCCTCGACCTATTCAACGGTTGCCGACAGTTTGATCTAAAAATTCCCGCGCTTGGATGCTAAAATGTGCCAGGGCACCTTCAGGCATAGACTACATTTCATTTCGTAGTCTAAGCAGCACATATTTCAGAAAAATAGGCAAATCTTCTTCAAGAAAATAACGATATCTCTCTCCGTTTGATCTTCCCAGAATGAAGAATTGGCCTATAAAATAACCCCCGAGGATTCCTGGTACACACGTTAAGAGAGAACGGTTCTTGGAAATGTGATTCCTGTATCGCAAGGGGATTTTCCGCTGACCACAAATGATTTTTGTGAAAATCACGTATAGCGTTGCGTGAGAAGTTTGCTTCCTCAGTTAACAATATTTGATTTTCAAATAAAGGATTTTGAATGAGGTATCGGAGACACCAACGACAGAAGTTGATACGTATCGGAAAGTCACTGCCTGAACTATTTGAATATGGTAGGGATGTAACAAATTATCAATTGAGATTTTCCATACCAGAACATGAGAAATGGTTAACGTCAGCGCTATTTTTCTGGAGCTTGTTTCCGAGTTTCTCCTACCAGATTAAGAAGTGCTTTCTCGGTTTCTGGGGTTTTCACCTTCCGATATGCACCCGACAGATGGGTAGCTTTCTCAAAATTTTCTATTTCCGTTAACGGAGCGTGGATTCTTGAAAACGTTTTTGAAGTAGGAGTTGTGCGGTTCGGATGACGCTCTTGATACAAACAAAGAGTTTCTCGAATCAATGAGAAGAAGATTGGATGCATCGAATAATTTAAATCAAAATATATCGAAAACTACTGTTTGTAGCGACTACTGGAAAGCATACCTCTCTCACGTGAAAATGATAGAGACATTTTTTTGTATGTTAAAAATGAAGGCCTTGCGGATCCATGTGAACTTTTAACCTTATATATAACTGAAGAATCGTCCTGTAAAATATCGAAAACTTATTACATATTACATGAGATATTATCATATATATTTAATAATATTGAAATATTAAAGGGCAATCAACTTGTCTCCTGTTGAGTATTATTTTATGAAGGCAAATTTTATCGTTTTGCAGGGTTTCTCCATGTAAATAATTTGCTCTTTTAGAATAGTGCAGTTCTGATCTGGTCCATGTCTGTCTGTATTGATGACTAAGCTGAATTTATTCTATGGTTGGGAGTCGGTATCGGTTTTTGCTGATTCGCGATGAAAAATGTTGTGAGGAAATCGGTTGGAATTAGTTGATTTCCTGTATACTGGTGGGCGGGTTATCGTTGATTATCGTGATGAGAACTCCTTTACTTTATATTGAGGTAGAAATTCTGGAGAAGACTCAGTCATTCTCACTCAGGAATTGTGGAGTCAAAGTGCCATTCAACAATATAATTCATTCAAAGAAACAATATAAGTGTTATGGTAGTGATAAAATACCTTCCATATTGATGAAGAGAGTAAAAAACAAATTAAATCTATTTATAAGTGCTGAAATCGAAAGAAGGAATGAAATGAATATAAGAACATCCTTCGGACTGCTGAATATATTTTCAACTGTATTATGAATTTTATTAAGTATTCGATATCACTGATGGTCGTACAATATAAGTATTAATTTCCATTGTTTCTTGATTATTCGAATATATCCCTGAATTTATGAAATTATGAAATTTTTGTCGAAATCCATAAATTCAAGATGACGGTTTCAATATGGAGAACGTGTTTTGTGATTATGGTTCGATGTTATTCAAAATTGTTATGCGGCGAATCTCGCAGTCTGAGAATTTGAATTTTTTGTCAAAATTTATAAATTGAAGAGGACGACCACAAGATGGAGGACGAGTTTTCTGATTATGGTCTTATTCAATGCAAAATTGGTATGTGGGTGTTTTCAGGTTCGGAGATTATGTAGTTTTTGTCAAAATCTATGAATTCGAAATGGAAACACCGGGATGGCAAACGAGTTTTGTGATTATGGTCCGATTCTATTCATAATTGGTGTGTGGGAGTTTTTGGGGTAGGACATCATGATTTCTTTCAGTTCAAAACTTACAGGGAAAAGACCTTGTAATAACGATGCTCTACTAGAAATGAACAGATCAAGGCGAGGTAACTGGAAAGCAAAAAATGAAATAACTAATGAAAAACATTTTTGAAGTCAAGCCGTGTACTGAACCGTATAAAATATGTTTTAGTCGTCGCTGACAAGGAGCTTGTCGAGCGAAGTATTCATAAAAGTAGCTACTAATTGATTTCATTGGATAATGATTGGTTGGTAAGTAACAATTTGTCAAAGTATCAATTTTATGACAATTCGCGCGAGCTTTTTAAAACCAAATAACTCAACAAAAAATAAATAAATCATTGTCAGCGATGACTAAAACTTATTTAATACAATCTAGTTCACGGCTCGAATGAAAGCTTGTCATTAAAAATGTTTTGTATTCGTTATTCTATTTATAATTAAGTGTGAGCTTACGACAGGTTAGCCATTGAGGAATATTCATCATATCCACTGTGATTCCTTGTCAATCAGATCCAATGTATATTTCGGTAGTGTTATCATCATCATGAAGTTAGAATCGGCTCATAACATGTATCAAACCAACACTCGATTCTGACAACTGCCTGCTATATTTTACCCGCGGAAAAATATTTTCATAATATCCTGCGAAATAAAAGGATTTCAGTTCAACAACCCCACCAGCAAGTTAACTACCAGCTCAACATAAAGTTCACAATATACCCAATTAACCTTCACTACCCGTGTTTCACTGTACATTTACTCCGAACTTCATGTCGCTGAATGAGTAATTAATAGCTGAAACTCGATAAAGCCGATTTCATAACATACCTGAATCATATTCATAACTCATAATTCAACCAAGCCCAGACTACAAGTCAATTAATTCTGGGTTTGTAGATGTCTCTCTTTCCTGGATCTACACCGAGCGATTTGTTTGCATAGCTTGGTCAACACAGAAACTGCAGCAGTTGATAATCCACTTATTTATAGATACCAAGGCGAATTCGAAATATTCATCACTGGACTGCTTGGGATTTCGGACTTCAGAAAATTTGTTAAATTCTGGAAGAAATAATCTAATGGCGCGTCCAATAAGGAAGGATATATTCCGCAAACCATTGCCAATAAATGACGTTCTTACCTAACCAGGGGTGCGTGCATAACTTTTTGTGTCCTGGCTATCGTCTTGATTTTTTCAACGATAGGTCTGACAATGGGCCACATTCTGAAAATATTTCTATTCATATAAAGGATGTCCCAAAATAAGATACACAACTAAGTTCTGTTTTTCTGAACCCCTCATTTGTGTTAGATATTTGGATTCGCTACTAAATTATCGATATAACACAAACGAAATCCTTAGACATCTTATCTGCAATAGTTTATGACTAATGTTAATTAATGTGTCTATATAGCGTCGTGGAGATACCCACAGACAAATTCATAACTTCAGAACCATTCAAGATAATTCAACCAACTTATTTCTAGTCGATTCCTTAGGCATAAGCACATTTTTCGGATAAGTTATATTGTTGTGTTCTCTGACAATGCTCGTTTTGTTTCTGTATCTGTTAACGCCCTCATTCCTTGAGAGCGCGCTGGTCTTGGTCAGTAGGGCAAGGTTTCCAAATTTGAATAAAACACAGGAAGGTCCGTAACAGTTCGCTCAAACAGAACCATATAGTCTCCGGCTGCAAGGCGTGAGAATGGCTAGGGTTTTTTTCTGCCCCCCTAAAGGTTGAGTGCTTATGGATGATATATCTCCTTCACGCTTTTGTGTGAACGAGAGTTACTATCCAGTTGCCATCCTTCCCCGCTACCCTTGGAACGGTCCTCAACTTGCAAATCGGTACGTCTGCAAGATTGCTGTATGGAGTCAGCCTCTGAGTGCTTTAAAACTCTTTATGTCGGTAATTTTGTGTTTCCCGACTTGATGCTGTGTGTTCATGATGGTGGTGTACCTGATGGGTGTGTGAGTGTAGTGTGTGGTGGTTCTACTATCTAATGTGTATTGCTTCGAATTTGTTACTCACCTGATGCAGCAGAGTGCTACTCTTGGCGGTGGACGCTGGTTCTGGTGGACAGGTCGCATGTATTTGTCCCTCTCTCTGAACCTGGAATCGATCAGGATCAGGTTTCCGTGGATGTCCTGGATCACTGGGTTGCTGTGGGTCTCCGTCTTCTAGGATATTGCGTCGGCGTGATCCCTCAGATGGTAGTCTATAAAGTTTGAATTGACATTCGGGTCCCTTCAGATGTATCTATTCGGGACGTATCTAGGAGAGTTTGCCACCATCCTCAAGCCAACGTTCAAAAATTGCTGGATCTTGGTATGTTTCTGCGAATTGGCCACATGCAGCAGATGCATACAGAATGATGGAAAGGAGAATGGAGGTCCATGTTGCTTCTGGGAGTCATATTTGATTCTTTGGAAGCGGTTCCAATCGACAATCTTCTTGATAGCTGCTCCTCTGGTTCCACATCGCCTTATCCTATTGTTAGATGATATGGTTGTGGTCTGAAGAGCCATCATCTGAAACTTTGACTGGGATGTTTTGTATCGGTGTCATGTCGAAGATGTCTGGGGTCTGGCTTACTCCTCCGTGATAGATTGGTGCAAAGGGGGCTATTATTTTGATGTCGTTGTAGTCCGCTAGTGGGGTTTCCAATTGTCGGCCTCGTTGATTGACTGTTCCTGCAGTGACATGCTCCTGATTTTGCGTTGAAATCGCCGATAGATACAGTTGGGTAATGATCGGGAAATAGTTCTGCTAGGTCTCCTCTTTGTATGTTTCCCCCTGGTGGAATAAACGTTGAAGAGATTCTCAGCATTTCTATTCCACAGTCACTGCGACGGCTCCGCCGTGTGATAGTTCTGGTTTGGATTCTTGTGTTGTTCTTCCTAACTAGAAGAGCTGATTCTTCGTGGGTGCGATGTTTTCGTTCTTCGTTCTGTAGCAGTTGAATCCTGGGAAGTGGAGTTCTTCTTCGGTTTCAGGACTGTTTCTTGATGTCCACTTGATAAGAGTTCGTGGAGCTCTTCGTTGCGGACGATTGCGCCATCGTTGTTCCAGGAGCAGATAGTTATTTTCTGTGGAGGTTGTGCTGGCATTTACAAGTTTCCGAGGCCTGGCTTCCCTTGAGGAATTCGAGAAGCTGCTTCTCGAGCTCTTCTGGTAGAGCTAGCAGTTCCTGATTCACCGTTTTGTTGATGGTGGTTTATATTGATGTTGATCCTGTTGGTTTCCATTTGGATAGAACCTGTGGTTCTGAGAGCTGGCATTCCGCGGACCTCTCCTTTCCGGCAGAGCTTTGTATGCATCGGCTTTGAGAATTTGGGGCATCCCCTGAAGCCGTTTGTGCGCCGCCGCAGTTGGCACAGGTGACTGGCGATTCTTGTTGTGACATTGCGGAATGAATCCGCTGGTCCATTGATACTGGGGTTCAACTCGCACTATCATCCTACAGCAGGTGGTCAGCTGGAATATGTGGTTCTGGTCTTCGGCACTTTTACCAAGAATAAAGGCAGTGCCGTTTTTGTATTTCTCGATTCCATCCTGTGACATTCCAGGACGTTGAGGCCGGAGTTTTTGATGCTCTCCTCTACTTGGCTGAGAGCGGTGATATCTGGGATTCCTCTGCGTGGAGTGGTATTTCCGGCTCCAGGGTGAAGGTGTGGAACTGGTGTCCATTTGCGTCCAGGAATGCAGTGGTGCTGATGGGTGCTGATGGGTGCTCTAGGGGTCACTGGGACTGCTGCAGCCACTGAACTCGCTGCTTTTCCTCCCACTGGTTACCGTGTTTGCTATCTCACCATTCCTGTGAGTTATTATTTTCCTGAAATCAAATATTAATGTCCTGTGGGGCAGAATTAATGTTAGTTTCTGAAAATAAATATAAATTGTTTCCTGTAAAGGAATGTGTGTTATTTCTGAAATGAAAAAAAAAATATTATTTTTGAATTTTGGTTAAAACATAAAGCATAAATGGACAACAATTCGTGAATCAATATTTCTCCGTAAAATTGCTCTAATAAGAACATGAATACCGTTCACAAATTGCTTCTAATCCTTTTGGGCTACTTAGCAGGTACACTGTCAACCACTCAATGATTCATGGCCACCAACGATCTGGGATCTGGAAGGCTATAATCTTGAAGTGTTTGGGTGGACTGTTTTTCGGACGATGGTCGGACGATGCTGTTCGAAGAATTTGGCTGGTGTTTCCCTAAAGCTTGAGTGCCCATAGATAGTTAATCCCCTCCACTTCATGTGTGAATGAGATATTTTTTTCCACTTGCCATCCTCCCCCGCTCCTCCTTGGAGCGGTCCTCAACTTGCAATTCGCAATTTCAATCTTGCAAACAGATTGAAATCGTACTCTTGTAGTATGAACTCAGCCTCTGAGTGCTTTAAACCCCTTATCGTCGTGTTTTGGTATGGTTTCCTGACTTGTGCTGTGTATGCATGGTGGTGATATAGCTGATGGGTGCGTAAGTGTAAGGTGTGATGTTTGTTGGTGTATGGATCTTACGTAATTTGTGTTGAGTTTTGATTACTCACCTGACGCACTGGAGTGCTACTCTCGGTGGTGAACGTTAGTTCTGGTAGACTGGTCGCGTGTATTCATTCCTTTTCCTAAATCTGGGGTAGTCTAGGTTTGGGTTTCCGTGGATGTTTTGGGTCATCGGATTCCTGTGGGTGTCCGTCTTCTGGAAAATTGCGTCGGCGTGATTCCGTAGATGGTCGTCTATGAAGTTTGGATTGACATTCAGGTCCCTGAAGATGAATATATTCGGGACGTATCTAGGAGCGTTCACTTCCATTCTCATGCTCACGTTCAAGAATCGCTGGATCTTTCTCATGTATGTTCCTGACCATTGGCCTCATGCGGCAGATGCATACAGGATGATCGAAAGGAGGATGGTCCTGATGAGGAGCAGCTTCAACTGAAGGTCCATGTTCCTTCTGCGTCCTATAAGGGACTCAACGGTTCCTTCGGCCTGTCTCTGCTAGTCCGAGCCTCTGTTCTACGTGTTATCTGAATGTTTAGTCCAGAGTGACTCCTAGGTATTTGGCTACGTTTGCCCATGGGATGCGTTGGTCTTTCATGATGACATGTCCTGATGGTGCGGTCCGTCTTCTGGTGAGAAGTATGGCTTGGCTCTTGTTTGCGTTGGTCTTGATTTTCCATAGGTTGAACCAGTCCTCCAGTCTGTCTGCTTGTTCTTGCAGGTACCGGATTATCTGAGCTGCATTTGCTGATCTGGCCACTAGTGCTGTGTTTTCCGCGTAAAGTGTCAGTTCGTTGAAGTTGTTATCAGGTTTTGGGATGTCCGTTGTGTAAATGGAAAAGAGATGTGGAGATAAAACTGCGCTTCGGCGTACATTCACTTCTAGAGTCCTTCTTGTGGAGAAGTCGTTGCCAACTTTATATTGGCATTGTCGTCATCGCAGGAAGGAGCCTATTACTCCACTATGGGTGTGGGGTATCCGAGTTCTGCCATTTTGGTGATCAAACCGTCATGCCAAACCCTATCGAAGGCCTTGAAAACCTCTAGCAACGAGGCTCCTGTGTAGATTACTCTGCCCAGATTGAAGCCTGCCACTATCCTCAGGACCTGCATTTCCGTAGAGTATCCTTGACGGAATCGAAACTGCTCGTCTGGTAGAACGTTGAGTTCTTCCGTCAGTGATTCCAATCTTCTCTTAATGACTCGCTCTGCCACTTTGCTCATCGAGGGTGTGAGGCTGATGGGTCATTGGTTTTGCGGGATCACAGGGTTCTTGTTGGGTTTCGAAATCAGGATGACCATGGCTCTGGAAAGAGCCGTGGAGAGTGTCTGAGCCTGAGCATTGCGTGGATGATGTTGGTCAAGATATCGATTCTTTTCTCTTTAGAGCCTTGAGAGATCTATTCGAGAATTGGTCTGGTGCGGGTGCCTTGCGTGTAGCAAGGTTTCGGATCAAGTCCTTGACTTTTTCAGGCAGAGTTGAGTCGAGGACGTGCGCGGTATCATTGATGCGTCTCATTCTCCTGACAGTCTGACTGGTTCGAAATTCCATGGCCTCCATTTCGTCGGTTTGGTGGACCTGATTGTCTTTACACTGGCGTTTGAAAACGTTTGCGAATGCTTCAGCTTTTTTGTTGTCAGTGTAGACCGAGCCCCTCTTGCCGTGAAGCAATGGGCATGGTTCTCTTCCGCCTTGTCGCAGTACTCTCTGCATCTTCCATACAGAGCTGCCTTCTGTTATCATTTATGCCATTAGGTTTGTCCATTTGTGCTTGTTGAGCTCTGAGTTCATGCCGTGTTGCCTGCCTGCCTGCATGCCTGATGCATCCCTCTCTTGTAGTCGGTAGTATCTCTTCTTCAGGCGGCGCCTGTTCTTAACAAACTCCCAAATTTCCGGGGTAAGGGTTAGTTTGTAGTTCAACCTGGTTGCTTGGGTGGTCTTGGAGCTGCGTTATATGGCATGCTGAATGGTTTGTTGCAGGGGTGTCGTTGCTTTTCCGAAATGTGTCTTGTTGTGTATTTGTGGGATGTGACCTATGGAGTCGTGTATGATTCTTTGGAATCGGTTCGAATCGCTGATCTTCCTGGTAGCTGACTCCTCTGGTTTCCGCATCTCCCTGATTGTGAGTAGGATTGTGTTGTGGTGTGAGGAGCCTTCGTCTAATACTTCCATCTCAGTGCTAGCTGGGATACTTTGTATCAGTGCTATGTGGAGGGTTACTGGCGTCTGGCTTGTTGCTCCATGATTGGTGGGTACGAAGGAGGCTTTTGATTCATTGTAGTCGGCTAGTGAGGTTCCCAGGTCTCGGTCTCGTCCGTTGTTATTTCTTCAGTTCCAAAATTGTGACTTGCGTTGAAGTACACCGATGACTGGAAATAGTACTGCTCAGTCCTTCCTCTGTATGTTTCCTCCTGGTGGAATATACGTTGAGGAGATTCTTTGAATTCCTATGCGTTTGACCTTCACTTTTACTACGACTGCTTCGCCTCGCAAGAGTTCATGTTTGGCAGCTCCGTGCTGATCGAAGCTGGTTCTTACTAGCATACCTACGCCTCCGTGGGTTGCGCAGTTGATGTTCCAGGGGCTGATTGTTTGTTTTTCTGGAGGTTGCACTGCCATTCAGAGGTTTCGGGATCCTGGTTTTATTTGAAGAGTTCAAGAAGTTGCTTCTTGGAGGCTTCAGTTAGGGCCAACAGTTTTCGATTCACTGTTGAAGTTGTTGTGATCGTTGTCCTTGTTGGCCCCCATTCAGGTGGCGCCTGTGGTTCCTGAAATTGAGATCCGGTGTTCCTGGGCACTCTTCTTTCTTGAAATGGTTTTGGTGTTGTTTGGCGTGAAGGCTGCGGGATTGCTCTTGCCGCTGGGTGTGACTTCGAGAATTTGGGGCATCCTCTGAAGCTGGACGTGTGTGGGCCCGCGCAGTTGGCGCAGGTTGCTGGATGCTCCTTTGGTTGGATGCAGGTGTGGGATTCGTGCTGTTCTCCGCAATTCACGCATCTGGGGGTAGCGTGGCAGCACCTTTGTGGGTGTCAAAACCACTGGCACATGAAGACGACTCCACCAGTTTTCTGTGTGGTTCCACATTTACTTCAAGCATACAAGTGTCTATCAAAAAGATGTGGCTCTGGACTTTGGGCATTTTGAATTTCAAAGATGTGCTCAATACATTGCGGTGCATATAAATGAGTTCGTGTTTTCCATAAGCTTCTGGTATTAGAGAATTCCCATTGATTTGTTTGAAAATATGAATAGATGAGAATTAATCTGCGTCTGAAAAATGAACTTTATTCACTATTTTCAATTCGTTGTCCATATAAAGGCCCAGATTCTCACAATTATCTATAGGTTTTAATATTGTATCATCAATCTTGATTTCAAATGATGGATAGGGCCTCTCTATATTTTCCAAAAATTATGAATTGTGTACTGTTTTCATTGAGAATGTTGATGATGCACTTTCGAAAGTATGGAAATATTGGTCAGATCGAAATCCATTCTTTCACAAGCAGGGTGAGCTTCGTTGACTGAAAATAATGAATACAGTCGCATATCGTCCGCATTTTGATGAAAGTTGCAGAATTCCATACTTTGTGAATAATCAGTACTTAGTATGAATTGATAGTAGAAGTGGCCCTAGAATACTTTCCTGGGGCGTGATTCGAGAGAGAAATGTTATTTGAGAGCGATTACTCAAGTAGTTTCTGAAGAACTCAACAACGCCCTTGCTGATACCAAAAAATGTCATCTTCGTAACAAGAGGTCATGGCTCAGAATATGGAAGGCCTTACTGAAGTCCAACAGGACTAACACACTATTCAATTCAGAATCTTGCCTTCTGTTACATGAGCTAGGGCGGTTTTTGGCTATGCTCACATTTTATTCTGAAAAAGTTGTTTTGTTGACAAACTTTGTGTTGTTGAATTCAATATATAAGTGTTGAAGTTATTTTTCCTTCCTTTCACTGAATCAATAATTTCATCTTAATGTTTATTTTCAGTCAATTAGGTACATAGTGCTTTCAGTTATTAGACCTTGACAAAATTTCCTTTTTCGCTCTTGATAAGGGGCAGGCCAATCAACCATATCACAGTATGCAAAATATGTCAATATCAAAGAATCGCATTGTTTTAATTTCAAAGATGTGTTTAATACATCACGGTGCATATAAATGGAATAGTGTTCACCATAAGCTTCTGGCAATGAAGAATTCACATTCATTTGTTTGAAAATATGAACAGGATGTTCATAAAATCAGATGTGGAATCATCTGGGACTGGAGAATAAGCTTTTGTCACTATCTTCAATTTGTTGTCTATGTGGAGGCCCAGATTCTCACAACTATCTATAGGTTTTAATATTGTATCGTTGATTTTGATTTCAAATAATGGATAGAGCCTCTCTAACTTTCGCAAAAATCATGAATTGTGTTCTGTTCTCATTGAGAATGAGCTGATGCACTTTCGAAAGTGTAGAAATATAGGTCAAATTGGAATCCATTCTCTCACAAGCAGGGTGAGCTTCATTGACTTGAAATGATGAATATAGTTGCGTTTCGTCCGCATATTGATGGGTGGTGCATGTGGAGAATCAGTAGTAGACATTGATAATAGACATGGCCCTAGAATACTCCCCTACTACTCTTCGCGTGATTCGACCCGAAGAGACCAAATTTTCATGGCAATGTCATTTGAGAGCGATTACTCAAGTAGTTCCTGAAGGACTCAACAACAACCTCGCTGATATCAAAAAATATGTCATGTTCGTACAGAAGAGATCATGGTCCAAAGTATGAAAGGCCTCACTTAAGTCCAACAGGACCAACACACTATTTAGTTTATAATCTTGGGCTCTGAATAGGTCTTCTGTTACATGAGCTAGGGCAGTTGTTGTGCTATGCTCACATTTAATTCAAAAAAATGTGTTTTGTTGACAAACTTTGTGTTGTACTGTATTTCATTCTTTGAGTTCAATATAAGTGTTAAAGTCATTTTTGTGTATTATTCGAGAATGTGTTGAGTAATGTGAAAACCGAAAAAATGGAAATTATGGAGTCTAACTCATTTTGAGAACTACTTTGGAGAGATAGTGATTGGGTCAATTGACAAAAAGGTAATTTTATAGGTCAGGGTGAAGTTATACTGAGTTCAATAAGATACATTTTACTTGGAAGAAAAGTTATTGAAAAAACCATGCATGTTGAGCCATGACACGTTCTATAGGAAAATTGGTCCAACACAGACATTGCGTTTTATTACACGCTTTATATTAGCTTCACTTGTATGTTTGTTTGTTTGTTTGTAACCGACTCACTTCCAGACGTCCGAATGATCTGAAATTTGGCAGGTGTACATAATTCCGGTGACAATGCATTAAGAAATTTTTGTGTGGGAAAAAAACAAAATGGCGGCTCTAATATGGCGGAAGAATTTTGTGATTATGGTCCGATTCACCTCAAAATTGGTATCTGAGGGTTTTTGTGGTCGAAGATTATGACTCTTCTGTCAAAATTGAAAAATTCGAGATGGCGGCTCCAAAATGGTGGACGAGTTTTGTGATTATGGTCTGATTCTATTCAAAATTGGTATGTGGGGGTTTTTGGGGTCGAATATTATGATTCTTTTGTGAAAATTGAAAAATTCAAGATGGCGGCTCCAAAATGGCGGCCAGGTTTTGTGATTTGGTCTGATTCTATTCAAAATTGGTATGTGGGGGTTTTTGGGGTCAAATATTATAATTCTTTTGTGAAAATTGAAAAATTCAAGATGGCGGCTTTAAAATGGCTGCCGAGTTTTGTGATTATGGTCTAATTCTATTCAAAATTGGTATGTGGGGCTTTTTCGGGTCGGAGATTATGATCACCTGATTTGATTAGATTATTCCATTTTTTATTTGCAAAAAAATAATAATAATTATAGTTTAAAAAAAAATAGGAAAACACGCATTTATAAAAAAAACACACTAAAAAGTAGGAAATAAATAATAGTTTAAAAAAACTAAAAAACACGCTTTCATAGAAAACCAGACTAAAAAATAGAAAATAAGAAAAACATGTATTTCATTTAGAGAAAAGCGTGGGGTGCATGGTATCAATAATTATATAGTACATTATCTGGGGCAGTTAAGTGAGAAATGTCTCAGATCACAGGTAATTGTTGGCCGAGGTAATACCATGCACCCCACGCTTTTTTTTTAATGAAATACATATTTTTTTTATTTTCTATTTTTTTTGTCTGGTTTTCTATAAAAGCGTGTTTTTTAGTTTTTTTAAACTATTATTTAATTTTCTATCATAGAGACATTCTATAATAATTTACGTTATGAGTTGAACTTCTCTTTTGACATTACATTACACCACCACATCACACCGGTGACAACAGCCCATACACTGATTAAAATCTCTATAGTAATTTTACAAAGAAAATGTTGGAAGTTTCAACGTAAAACAATATAGTAATAACAAAATTCAGTTTTGTAAATTTACTACACAACTTATTCCAACTCCATTTGGTGAAATTACAAAACATCTGTTGAAATTGACAAAACATCCATCGGGAATTTGTTTAGTAATATTACAATACAGGTATTGTAATTTTGTTGAAAAAAAATATTGAAAATATTTTGTAATTTCAGTATATTGCATCGTAAATTTACTATACAGTTTAGTTCTTATTGACAATTAATAAATAAAGCAAACAAATGGTCAGATGACTACAGACTCGAGTACCATGGATAGTAGCTGATATCAAATGGAAAATAAATTATTATCGAATTACTTACCAACAATTCCTGTTTTTTGTTAACTTTCAACAAATGGCTTCCTATTATGACCAATATATTTTTGCAGTTACTTTAGCAATTGTCTCGTGGGTTTTATTAACTTCACAAAAAAATATTATTTCAAGTTGCTTGCTGTTTGTGGACTGTAAAATAACCAAAGGCTACACTAATTTAAGTAACACTGAACAGTAATTTTTAGTAACGAAATTGCAGCGTTGTCTACTCAGTGTCAACGCCGATTGTCCCGAAAAGCCGGGAAAACAAAAGACACAGTTCCAACACGCAGAGGCTACCAACGTTAGATACGTTAATCTGATTAAAGAATTAAATCACGAACAATGTTCTTAAATTTTGAAAACTTTTGACCAGAAACCGACCTACAGTTCGATAAAATGACAAAACTCATATTGAAAAGATTTTTTTTCAGTGAAATTATAGTACATTATGTAATTCCCAAATCAGAGTAATAAAAATATAGAAAAAAATTATAAATTTTCAATGACTAAAGAGTAGTTTCAGTTCCAATATAAATTTGTAACTCCACGAAACAATTGTAGTAAATCAATTCACAAACAATATTTGTGAATTTCAAAAACTTTTGAGTGGAAACCGACCAACAAATCGGTTAAATTACAAAACGCCTTAGAAAAATATTTTTTTTAGATAAGATTCGATACATCATGTAATATTTAAGTGAGAGTTATAAAAATACTCAGTACATTTGTAAATTTTCAATGACTTCAGAGTGATTTCAGTTCCAATATATTTTTGTAACTACAAAAAATTGTAGTAAACCAAATCACAAATAATGTTTGTACATTTTAGAAACTTTCAATTGGAAACTGACCAACAATACTTGTAGGGTTACCACATGAATATTGTAAAATCCCGACTTATTTTAGTAGGTTTCCTCACTCGACTTGGTATATTACACTGATTTGTGAATTAACCCATATGTTATATTGTAAATCAACTGTTATTTTACAAAAAACATTAACAGTAGGTATATGATATGCCAATCTCACGAACCAACGAAAAAAGGAGGAAGATCTCTAGTCGACGCGAATATATATATTTTTTTTATGTATAACCACGCATAACTCTTTACAGAGTAGTCCGATTCCGATGATGCGATTCTCAATGGATAGGGTATACTCCGAAATTGGTCCCATTCGGATTTGAGAAAAAATTCCACTCTTAAGGGTGGGAGAATGAAGGATGATTGTCGGTTCATCCACTGAACTTGTACTTCTTTACCGATTCTGAAAAGCATAACTTTGTACTGGGTTATCCGATTCGGATTATTATTTTTCATTTCATAGCTTATGCTTGAAAGTTGGTCCCATTTGAATTTGAGAAAAAATAACACCCATAAGGGTGGACAAATAATGAATGATTAATTGATTTAACACCTGTGAACCGATTCTGTTTAAACTTACTACAACCAAATTGATCTGATGATCAGTCGAGGGATCTCCTCAACGGTTCACAGCAACTCCCTCGTTTCTGGGGTAATATGTTGATATACGATTACGTATCCTGACTAACTGTCTCACTGATTGACTGATATACGATCAACGCCCAGATCAATCCGCTGGACCTGAGAGCATATTTTTTTTTATATTCGATTCCTAAAGGGGTGAAAAGGTAGGTGAGAAGGGGAGAGATAGTGAAAGTATAGTTGATTTTGAATCATGAAAATTGGTATTTGGGGGACTTTGTGACAAATAAAAAATACATGTTTCAGCGTTTTTGAAAATTCAACCACTAAAGGGGTGAAATGGGGGTTAATTGGGTTTGGAAATTTGTATAGAATTCCGTTAGTTTTCAAGTTGGGGGTCATGAAAATTGATATTTGAAGTCGTTGTTACAAAGAGAAGAATTTTTATTCCAGTGTTTCAGAAATTCAAATGGAGGGTGGAATTTGTTACTTTTCAAGTTAAGGTCTTAAAATTGGTATTTGAGGTATTTGTAAGGAATAAAGAAATATATGTTTAAGTGTTTTTATAAATCCAACCCCTAGAAGCGAGATTTCTGTTAGTTTTGATATAAGGGGAATATAAATTGGTAATTGAGGGTTTTGTTTCAAATTAAATAATACTGTTTCGGTACTCCTGTGAAATTCCGTCCCTAAAGGAATGGTGAATTTGTAATGGTCGAGGGTGATATCATTCGTGCTAGGGGTTTTATCGCTCTTTTTTTTTTTTTTTAAGAAATTATTTTGCTTGGTCATTTTACTCAGTACGATTTGCGGTCTTATTATCTGATCAAACCACGGAGCGAAGCTTGAGTGGTTTGATCTTGATAATAAGGCCTAAAATTGCAAGAGTTGAATTTCCAAGAGGCAAAATGCTTGAGGAAAAATTAAAAAAAAATTGCGATAAGATCCTTCAGCACGAATGATATTTGATGAGGATATTAGCCGAATCACATTTGAAACTGAATAAAACTACCAGAATTCATATAATATTCGAAGTTTCAACGTGGTAAGTTACAACAATTCCTCTTCTTCCAAAATCGAAGGAATGGCTCAACAGATTAATTCATAATGATTATTTACCGCTCTTGACCTTACTCAAGAACTCAAAATACATAAATTGTTCACTATCAATTGAAGAAAATGTGTATTTGTATTCATGCATGGCAATTAATTCATTCAATTGAATTCCCAGTTATTAATATACCCCTGGCAGTCGCTTGAGACGATAAGAAAGGAATGTCGAATGTGGAGTAACGAGAATGAGAGCGAGACAGAATCAGTTCCAGTTGTCCCTGCAGTAAGTGAAAAGGTTTGTTCGTTTATGTAGTTTCTCCATCTCACGTAACTTATTATTCTCCCTCATTTGAAATCTGATAATTGCAACTTAATTTGTGGATGGAACAAACTTTCGAAATCAGTTCTACTATTTTGCTCCGCACTCTGATAGTTGATAAAACGAAATAATAATACGAAATATTGGTTGTTGACAATGAATAAGTGAAATGTTTTCTCCGTTGAGGGTAGTGTATTTAATCAGGATATAATTTTGAGGAAAATGGGATAGGGTCGGCTCGTTTTCTTCTAAGCTTACACCAGCGTCTGTGTTTTTTCACGCGAGAATTGAGCTCAGTGGAGGTCATCATAGGAAGAAATATTTATTTACTGGAAAAATTGAGTAAAGAACCAGATTTAAAGATTTCTCGATGTATTTACCTTGTACGTTCATCGTTTGCAGAATCTGCGCTGTAACTTTTATTGAAATTTGTTTTCGAAAATGAAAAAATGTTTTTGATGGTGGTCGGATTGAAACCTCGGTCGTTCATTTCATTAGCTACCTAGGCCATCTAGAATTATTTATATAAGTATAATTTTGAATGCCTGTTGACTTTAGGCTTATATCAATTGAGTTTTGTGTGATTTGTGCTATTTTGATATTTTTATGAAGTTGTTAGTGGTTTTACCGTTCTTCATGGAATATTTCTAGCTCCGCGTGATAGTCTGGTTAAGTACCCATTGATCCTATGAGAATATGGGAGTTATAGGATTAACAGCCTTTGTTGGCTCATTCAAGAGTCTAAAAAATGTATATATCTAAATTCCAATATCAAATCACTGTATATAGTGAGCTCAAAATTCCTTATTTAATCCATTTTGCATTTCTTGTTTCCTTTTAAAGAATTGAAGTATATATAATATATGAATTGAATGCGTCGACATATAATGACAGGTGGTGTTATTGAAAAACAATATCGAATCTACTAGAGCTTTTATCGAGAAACAGTATCGAATTTACTAGTGGTTTTATCACTTGTTATTGCACGAGAGGTTTTTATTTTATCGGGTGAATTTGGGTTGTTTAATGAGAAACTGTTGCCTAGAAATTAGACGAAAAAAGCTGTCAACTAATAAACACGCGACACCGAAGGTGGAGCGTTTCAAGTTTGATAGTTTTTCGAGTCAAATTGCTGAAGGAAATAGTTTAGCATTTGAACAACACAAATTTACCCGATATCAATACAAACATCGAGTGTAATTCGGCAGGACAATTCAATGAATAAGAAATTTAGAAATATATCAATGCAAACTCCATTCATTTTGGCAACCAACACCGCGATAATTGATAAACAAATGAATAAGTGAAAAAACCACTAGTGCATTTGTCGCTGTAAAAGTTGCAGCTAACTTTTGCCGCTGTCAAACTGACAATTGCACTGTGGCAGATGCGATTTTCCATACATGAGTTGAATTGTCAGTATAAAACAGCGAGAAGACGTTTTACCCCTATAAAACTGATCTGATTGGTTCTGTTTGAATTTTGGACATTTGATTCGCTCGAAAATAATAATGGAAATAGTCGTCACAAAAAAAAAACAACGCAGACGAAGTCAGTGGAACACCAGCTAGTTATAGTATACAACAGTGCTAGTGCTAAGATGGTGAAGTAAGTATTTTGAAAGTAATCCAAATTGAAAAGATGGCAATTAGTAGATTTCTGCCACATAAAATAAAAAAAATAAAAATTTTCACAAAAAATTTAACCGACGAGAAAACAAACTGAAAAGCAAGAAATAAAAGGGATATTTTTATTTATAATAATTAAGCTCCTTAAGTATTATAGGTAACCAATTTTGAGTTGGCGCCAAACAAACAATCGACGAAGATCATTAAATCACTCTTACGAAATGATCAAAACAGAATAACATGAAATTGCAACGTGAAATCTCCATCGATAAATAATAACATTCCGAAAATGTGCTCTCCGCACGACAACTCTCATCGATTCTTTTTTATGTACGTAATACTCATAATATTAAAAAATAACCGATAGATTGACTATTTGACGAATGATTTAGGATGACATAATTAAGCATGGAAACTTTTATTAGATAAATTAGTTGGGTGTATAAACTGAAGACATTTGGGGTGGATATCATTGGGAAAAGAGGAAACAAATATATTTTTCCTACGTTCATGCAAAAAACAAAACTTTATTATTATTATCATTATTTCACTGTGTAATAAAATGTTCATTGCACTCATCTGTCATTTGTGATCATGACAAACATGAACGTCAAATCGACGCAATTTTTATTTTTCTACACTCAGTGCCATCTGAATAAAACTTTTTTTGGTTTTTGCATGAACGTAGAAAAGGTATTGTATACAACTAGTGCAAAAAGTGTTTATTGTACACGACGTGTTGTCCAACTCGGCCTGGCGGCTTCGTCGGACAACTTCACGTCAAGTGCAATACACACTTACTATTTGCACTTGTTGCATAAATAACTATAATTTACAATGGTGACAGTGAGGTGGTATATTTTGTTATGAAAAAGTCTTGTGTTCATTTCAATGCATAATTATATCAACAGTCCAATGACTCTGTTTTACATTATCATCATTATAAATATTATTGAATTCTGGCAGAACAGAAACTAATTTTGTTTTTACTGGACGGATGGGCCTTAGTTTTTGGCGCAATACTATATTTCTGGAAGATTCAGAGGAGGATCCGTTACGGGATTTTCTGGACAAGGAATAAATTATATCTGGAATCAAAAACAGCCTACTGAACAAATATAAGCCGCTGGACCACGACAAAAAAACAACATAAGTTCACTACGAATATTCCAGATGGACAAATTATACATTTTCAAAATGACTAAGTTTCGTTCTAGGAGAGTCTCAAAATGGGTTTTTAATGGAATTGCTAAACTTTCACATGATATTATCCCTTTAGGGGGATTCAAAGTTGGGAGAAAAAGTTAAGTTAATTCTACAAAATATACGATAGACGGGATCAGGAGAAAAACTTTTCAAATAATCTCAAGAGGGCAGGATACCGAATGAAAATATGAATATAAAGCAGACATTAATACGAAGTTTTTGTTTATCATTTATTCGAACCACTCGACTTCCTGCACCGAGAATATATAGAAAAGTAATCAATCAAATGAAAGAATCGTTCTCGAATGCGAGCCGATGAAACTTATTGAGGAGTTATCGACAACTTATATTTCTGTTTCTCCGACTTTCATAATATTGAAATATCGCGATTTGAAGGGGGAATTCTGTTTCGCAAATTTTTTTTTCGAACTCCACAACAGTTCAATTTTTCTTTATTCCAGAGTTCATCGTGGCTCTGTCCTGGATATCTATATGTGCTTTTGAACTTCGCATTATTCACGCACGAAACCAATATTATTATTGGAGAATATGTGTGTCTCATTAATGAGGCCACATATATCATAAATATTTTTTCTGGAATCGCTCAAGAATGTCTACTTCCTCGAGAACCTTCAAACCCCATAATACGCTAATCCAGTATTTCAGTCCGTTGCTAAGCAACGAACTAGCCCGGAAACGGTCCGGGAAATTTGTTGCCAGCCTAGGCCGTCGAAATTGGTCCCTACCGGTTTTTTATGAATATTTTAGACATTAAATAAACACACGCAAATAACCAACTCACATTAGGAACATTTACTGAATATATTATTACACATATGGAACGTTTCTTATAGCTATTTTTATATATTTATAGTTATGTTGCAATTTGTACAATTATTAAAGGCAGAACTCCACCTGAAAAGTCATTCTCTTTGTCACTTCCCCCTCTGAATTTATCTGTTATGTAACCTGAATAGTCAGCGACATTTTTGCTGTTTTCTTCTTCGGCAATAATACAAATAGTATTAGCAGATTTCTTTTTGTCACTTTTCCCAGTGACTATTTCATCTGCTATGTCTACTTTATTGTAAAATATTCCTCCATATATCCTTCGGCAACGGTTGAGGATTTCCATCCCCCATGTCTCTTTGAAGCAATAAAATTTACCCCAGCATTAACCGAAATTGTCGCAGAGGACCGAAGGAAACAATGTCCCTTGTATTGATGTGCATATGGCAAATTAAAAATTTTTAAGGAATTTTGACAAACTGATGTCACACTACTTGCCTGCAATCTTTCCCATTTGAATATTTAAAGAAAAAGCGGCAACTTTCAGAATTTTCTGGACGACATACAACATATTTTCTATACATTGACAATGAGTTTAGTTCGGTTTATTATCGGGTATCTTAATCAAGAGCTTAGATCAAAAAAAAATTATGTCATTCATATTCAATTGATATAGTTCATCACGGCGACATGCACCGGCAACACCACATTTAAAGGCAACCTTAAAAGGAAACACTACATGAATATCTAGGTAATTTCAAAATTCTCACGTTCTAAACGTACCTTATTCATTGAGTATATATAATCTTGTGCTTGAGTAATGAACGTTTTAGTTTGTTCATCTGACAAAACTTTTGACTTCCCTGGCTTATAGTTGTCGCTTTGACGTTTCAGGGAAACACGAAATTTCGAATATTTTTTAATATCAATATCTTTTTTGTACTAAGTGTAGTAATTTGACCATAACGTAGGTGCCATGACATTTTCAGATCGGGAGGTCGTTTGTTCTTTTTTTTTGGCAATAATACATGAAACGTTCGCAAGCGTATTGATATTTCTCCTTGGATTTATTTGGCAATAAATTTAAGATGACATTTTCAGCAGCAGTTGGTGTCCCGCACTCCGTTGGTGTCTCGCACACCTGAACATCATCTTCACTGTCTATTTAAAATATTTTCAAATATTTTTTAGCGATAAGAAGGTATTGAACAAAAATAAGTAGTGAATCTCTGACTTTTGTCACAACAATAAACAAACTATGATTGTCAAGGAAACGATTCCATAGGCAATGAGATGGTAATCAAAAATTGTTTTGAATTTATAAAAATTCCTTAATTTATGATAATGTTGATAACGATTTCAGAAAAAATATAATGTGTACCTCGTAGTAGAAGCACATTCCCAGACTTCAATGCTTCAATTTACATTGTCGTCTGGGAATGTATTGCTTTTACTTCTAGATACACAATGTACTATTCCATAGTGCCAGTACTGAACTGCTCAGAAACAGATTAGCGGAATCAGTGCATCAGAACATATGATAAAACTGAACATCAAACTGAGTCGTTATCTGAAAACTAGAGAATATACCACAAAATGAGAATACTATTCGATGTGAAAATCAAAGAATTTTGCTATGAACATTTCAGAACCACGAGAATTTTCACGATATACAACTAATCAATGTTAAAATCAAGTCCTACATAAGTATAATAATTTGAGTGATAACTCTAGAAGAGCTAATGATCATAGCTACCCTGTTAGGTTCTCCATGTGGTTTAAAGTTTGCCCTATTATAACTATGAAAGAGCTGGAAATTAATTATCCTACCTGAGCATTTGAAATCATTGCCATTGAAAAATTCACATATGACCGCTGAGAATTACAAGACAACCATATATTCTAGATAAGAGAGAATATTGTGGGACTATGTAACACAACATACTGTTTACATTCGTTATGTTTTCATATATTTTTCATGAAAGAATATGTATATGTGAGTTAGTTTTTATGATATACAATGTCACCGTTAGAGTACGCTTCATTTTAACAGCAACTTCAGAATAAATTGATCCGATTGTTAGAACTATTTTATATGATTTTTTGAATTTTACAGGGTTGTGAAATGATCTGGAGAGTGTAGGAGTGATCTCTCCCATATATGGTAATGAAGTGAAAAAAAGTTGAGTAGGGGTAGTCCTAGTTCCATTGTTGTTTGAGACAATGTTCGAATTATTCATTTTACGCCATCACTTTCAATAGCAAATGAAATTCATAGTATTCCTTGTCATGGTTAAAATAAACAATATATTGGTCATGCGCAAAGATCATTATCGAACAGAATAATTTATCATATACAAACTTTTTAACGAAGAACCAAACCGACGAAATAGGGAACTGAAAAGTAAAAAATAAAATAAACCTCACTCTCAATAACTTACCTCCTAAACTGATGTAAGTAACACATTTTGAGTCGGCGCCAAACAAACAAGCAAATGATTTAGATAAGGTGTAAAATGATGCCATCGAGTTGCGCGGTGACATTCTGATAATTTTTTTGAAGTAATTTAATGATCCTTGTTGATTGGTCGTTTGGCGCCTACTCAAAATTAGTTAGTTACATTAGTTTAGGAGCTTAGTTATTGAGACTAAGAAGGTTTATTTTATTTTTTACTTTGTAGTTCCGTATTTCGTCGGTTTAATTTTTTGTTAAAAAGTTTTTATTTTTCTAATTTTGGTGGCTAAAATCTACTAATTACTACATACTCGTTTTTTGATTACTTCCAAAATACTTACTTACCCACCTTACTTCAACTATTACCAGTTAAATAATATGATAATCTACTTTTACTATTTGTTGTTATATGAATTATTTTTGTTGTTCTGGTCAGTTTATTCCATTAATTTGTATATTACTCCATCCTCTTATAGAATGAAATTATTGTGACGGATGTAGGAGAACAAAAATAATGACATGAGCGATCTGTCCTTGTCAACTACATATGTGTGCCAATGTTCACAAGTGAAAAATCAATTATTCCCCATTTTTCTACCCATTCGAAATCAGAATTTGATCAACTATGAGGTATACTCTATCTAATAAAGAGAAAATCATCCGAATCGAAGAACCCAGTACAAAGTTATGCCTGATAGAATCGGTTAACGGATCAGAATTCAGAGGGTGGGTGATTAATATCCTTCATTTTGCTACCCTTAGGGGTGCATTTCATCTTTTCAATTCAAATGGGACCAACTTTGAAGTACACCCTATCCACTGATAGGAATTATCGGAATCGGAGGTCTCAGTAAAAAGTTATGCGTGATCATACATGAAAAAAAAAATACGCATCGACTAGAGAACCTCCACCTTTTTGGTTTCGTCGGTTGAAAAGTGACTGCAGCTTGCACCCTGAGAGATGTGCTCTGGCAGAAGATGTGAATAAATTTGATCACATTCATCGAAAGAATCATTGTTAGAAATGACTTTTATTTCCAAAGAAAACAATTGGATCAATAAAAAAACAGATAATAATCCTTTGAGTGAGATCTACTCTTAATTATGGTCTTTAGAGATCAATAAAAATTGACAACAATGCAATATCACATAAGAGTTATTTTCAACATTACCGCCATCTAGTAACATCGGTTGGTACTAATCTAACAGTTGGCACCACTGTAATAATTTCCAAGTGACACCCGTCGTTGGCTTAAATATAATTGCGATAATTATTCCTAACCTGTCAGTTTCACTGGTCACACCACAGAGAAAAACACATTTATATTTATGTAATTTGAAACAATGTTAATGTGTTTCTATCAACTTTGAACTTCGTTTTATACCTCGATCTAAGTTTTTTTTTCTTCTGTATATTTATGTTAGATGAATATGCCTAACAACATTGAAACCAACCTCAACAATGTTGTGAGTAGCATAATGTTTCGCACTTTAATATGTATTACTATTATTATTTTTATCTATTGTAGTTTACCCTGATGATGGAAATGAACATTTCCGAAAGCTTGGATAAACCTCAAAGAGTTTACTTTTCTATTGCTTCTTACCCCAATATCCCTAGTTTCGTACTAACTAGTCAGCAAATACTACCCATCCATATCCAAGCTTTCGGAAATGTTCATTTCCATCATCAGGGTGAACTACAATAGATAAAAATATATATATATATATATATATATATATATATATATATATATATATATATATATATATATATATATATATACAAATATACAAATGGAGGAGAGAAACCAAGGTCTATCTTCTCTTGAGGTTCCAGTCAATTCAAGCTTTTGAAATAGTTTTATCTCCTTATCAACACATCTGAAAATTCCAATTATTAGTTTGAGAAGGAAAATTTGGAAAAAATAATAACTTACCCGCGAGAGAATGTTACATGAAAAACAGCAAATACACATAATAATAAAACATTCAAAAATGGTTTCTTTGGTTTTCAATCTATTTTGATGTCATCATTCAAAATAGACGTCTCCTGAAATGTACCAATAACTGTATGAATATTCAATCCTTTTAAATGTTTTAATTTTATGTGTATTTGCTGTTCTCTCATGTAACATTCGCACTCTGGTGAGTTATTATTTTTCCCAAATTTTCCTTCTCAAATTATTAATTGGAATTTTCAGATGTCTTGATAATGATATAAAACTATTTCTAAAGTTTGACAAATAACAAAGATAATCATTACACTGGTCGTTTGAACTGACAGCAACCTCAAGAAGAGATAATGACCTATTTCTACAATATATGAATATATATACATATAGAAATATATATATATATATATATATATATATATATATATATATATATATATATATATATATATATATATATATATATATATATATATATATATTTATATATATATATATATAATATATATATATATATATATATATATATATGTTTTCATTTCAGTTTTTTATTTCATTTTATATTTGTTAACTTACTTCCCACAACCAGACATCATAACAAAATATATATAACTTTTTTGTCTTCCTTTAGTTTCACATTATTTCTGCTATTTCAGAATCTTTGAGCTAGTTGCTCTTTGAATTTTAATTTAATATATATTGATAAATGAATACCCATATAAATATCTAATATGTCCGGCTATGCATTTTACCCCTTTCTTTTACTTTTTTTCGTTCACCTGAACTAACCCAATAGGTACGCCTATGGAATCTCAGAAGTCGGTTCTACTGTGGAGCCCCCTAGTAGTTTCTTGATGTCAATTTCAGAGAACAGCACTTCATAGTTGATCAAACATTGAAAATAATGCAAAGATTCTTCAAAATAATAATATTCTTTATTCAGGAAAAACTTACTACTACCTATTTTGCGATAAATATCCAAATTATTGCTTCATAGCAAGTATATACAGCAAATGTGAAGTTATGTGATAATAAACGTACGTGAAATTTAACCTAGTTTTATAGGTTATGTGGTCAAAATGGTAATTCGTGAAAAGTTCCATCAAAATTCTTTGAAAGTTTAGTTTTTAATTGCACTGTGGTGAATTTCATGGGACTTAATGTAATGAGAATGTTCAGTGTTTCGGTTTTTCTCCGGTTCCTGGAAACTGCTGCACCTTTGTTGACTGTGACTTCGCCTCGTACTGGTGAATCTCCAATGAAAAAAGGTAGCATTCGCTCTGATTCTGGGCTCTTTCACCAGCTATTGTTTTTTATGGTATTTCCTTGTTATATCGGCAAGTAACTATTTTTCTAACGAAAATTGACTGATTTTTTTAATTTTAATTTTCTAAGTTCATTCTTTCAAAATTATGTTCCTGTTCTCTAACCGCTCAGCTTGTTGATTTTTCCCCCTTGATACCAACAACATTTTTTTCCCTCTCGAATTTCCGATTTTCCTGCACCTCCTGTTGCACTTCTCATTATGTTTACTTATTTGACAGTTTTCATTTTCGAAACATTTCCAACTACCTTACATACTATTAACAAGACATGTAAAAATCATTCTTTTGACGTTTCTGCTTTTCATATTTTCAAAATTCCCAATTTTGCATCAAAATCTCTCCTGGCATCTGATTGGCTATTTTGTTCAGATCCAATTTCATATACATAATGTTCGAACTTTTAACATTTTGTTATCTGCTTGTGCTCAAAATATATTAGTAAAATTTCCATAACTTTTAAAATTATGCCAATTGCTTGTAATGTTGAAAACATGTTTATTTCAAACATAGGTATCGATAAATATTATATGAGGTTGCAGAGAAACGGTAGAATCTTCAGAAAAACTGTAAAATAACATAGCACAGATTACTAAATACGAACATTTTTTTATTTATGGGTTTTTGTTCAATTTTTCATTCTCATTTCAACTCTTTAAATATTAAACGTACTTCTAAACATAACAAATATATATATATATATATATATATATATATATATATATATATATATATGTGTGTGTGCGTGTAAATTAACCTCTCACACATCCATGAAAAACGGGTGTATAATGCCATTCCTTACGATTTACAGTAGTTGGAAATCCGAAAAAATAAATTGAAAACATGTTTTGTTCTTCGTCAAATTCGATATAATTTTTGAAAACGCCGAGTTCGAGAGAAGTAGTTGGTCTGAGGACTAAGCACATTGACACCTGTGTGGAAATCACTTACTTTCCTTACTGTAATTGATATTTTTGAGCTTCCGTGAAAAAAACACTCATAAATGAAATAACTTTAAATGGAGCACTAAGGTAGTGCATCTTTTTTCATAGAATAAAACAACAATATATGAAGGGTCAGCTTTTTTACGAACATGCATTATATTTTTTAGAGTTGATAATACTTTTATTCACCTTATTGAGTACACTTCCCGATTTCGATAAATTAACTTATATGTGGTAACTCAATTCAGTATTGTCATAGGTAGGTATTCCAATGAATTCATCGCATCGGCAGACACCAAAAATTCAAAAAATCGAAACATTCCACGAAAAAAGTGCGTAGTTTAGTATGGGCACATATTTTATTTTCCGTTGGAATTCTTCTCGTTTTCCAAGTTGATATTTGTGGTCGTGAACCTCTAGCAGAAATGTATTTACGTCTTCACGTATAAATGTTCACGCCTTTCTGGGTTTCCAGTCAGTACTCTGCCGCTTCAGGCTATCAAATTTAGATACTTGATATTCACGTTTTCCTCAATTTCCAATACTTCACGTAATATGGAATACTCGATCCATCTTGGAGGCCTTGGAGTTGATGAAAATTAAAACAAAAACAGAAAATCTTCGGAAATGCTCTTTTCTTTTCTCCACTCATCCATTGTTCAAATAATTCATATAATTTCTCATACCCCCCATAGAATCCAATCGATAGCAAGTTTGGAATCATATCTTCCAATGCATAATTGGAATCAATTCTTGTTTTGAGATTTCAAACGCAACCTTGACGACTCTTTTTTGAGAAACATTGAAAGTGACTGTTTCTGTTAATAATGATGAGCGCCATATTAAGTGAAATGACTTTCCTCCTCAGTTATAATGAATGATAATTATTTCACCATCAAGAAAAAGTAGAAAATAATGTTTACCATATTAGGAATTAAAATGATAATTCTAGTATTTCTTCTTAGAATATCGAATAACAACAATTATACATTCATTATCCCTTCAGAGAACGGAACGAATAGACATATAGCATGAAAAAAACATCCCATAACATATTTGTATTTCATCACGAGACCAAAATGTGAAAGAGTCTGGAATCCCATGATAAGGAAAATGGAATCCGAAGTCAGGAAACAAGGTTACTTTCAACTTTGAACGAAGCCTATGTGTTCTCTAAATTTCGATGCATTTACTTCCGACCATTCAAAAGCTTCATGAAGGCCATAAAGGTATCATCTGATTCTCAACTTACTTACATTCATACCTCATATTGACAACTTAGTGTCTACCGCGTTCAGATTATACGGATTTATAGTTCGTAAAAGTCGGGAATTTTCTGAGTTTGAATGTAGACGTCAATGCAATTCAGTGATTGTCTTATATCATCAATTATCGAATAGATTGTCCCGTTCTGATAGAAAAACTAGATTTTTATATTCTAAGAACTGCATTTTGACTCAACAGCACATTTTTTCTCCCAACAGCACGTAGAAACATTCTTAAGTTTTCACCAAAACACAATATGCTATCAAACTACAACTCAAAATGTTCTCAGATAGATATATTTAACTGTTCAGTAAATCTTATCAAATCCGAATTGTTCAAATAATTGAATATCTATAATAGGCTGCATGTATGATTTCGCAGAATGATGTTATTGTTTTACATTATGATGTAAATATGTTAATCTATATAGTTATTCTAATCCCAATTGGAACGGCAATGGAAATGAGAGCACTACGAGGACTGTTCATATGCACTGCCTGGCAAATAGAAAATTTATATACTACCAGTGTTTTTAATTTCAAAGCGTTCCTGGTAAAATCACAAAAAAGTTTCGTCGTGTAGAAGAGAATTCCTTCTAGAAACTTTTTATATCGGTCCAATTGGGATTAGAAATACTATACCTGCCTATATTCCCGTTCTGTAGATGGGATTTATCCTGTAGGACAGTGTATTCATAAATAAAACTAAGGTGACCACGGCCACCCGCCAGACGCAGACGGTCGCTTCTAGCTCTGCGAATAGATTCTCCAACAACGACTGATTGGCTCTCGGATACCTCATCGCCGTATAGTACGGTCCAAAGTACAATTTTGGCTTCTAGATATTTCCCGACTTGATTGCCACCTGACAATAGTTCACCTATTCTTGACACTTTACTTTTTTACAAGCTTTTATTTAACTTGCTTCTTTCGTATGTCAGTCATTCTTTTCGGTTCAAAATTTGTAATCCATTTTTGGAGCACTTGTCGACATTCGATTGAGCTGAAATTTGGCAGGTGTTCATAATTCCGGTGACAATCATTATGAAATTTGTTGAGGAAAAAACAAAATGGTGACTTCAAGATGACGGACGAGTTTTGTGTTCGAAATTCAAAAATTCAAGATGGCGGCTCCAATATGGCGATCAATTTTTGTGGTTATGGTCCGATTCGAATCAAAATTGGTATGTCGGGGTTGTCGGGGTCGGAGATTATGAATTCTTTGTCCGATTCTATTAAAAATTGGTGTGTGGGGGATTTCGGGGTCGAAGATTGTTTTTTTTTTGTTTCAAAATTCACGAGTTCAAGATGGCGGACGAGTTTTGTAATCATGGCCCGATTTGATTCAAAATTTGTATGTCGGGGTTTTTGGGGTCGGAGATCATGAATTTAGTGGGAGATTATTGATTTTCATTAAAAATTCATAAATTGAAGATGGCAATTCCAAAATGGCGGATGAGTTAGTCTATAGATGATCTCCTCATTGCTCATTAAATGAGTAGATAGCTCAGAACTTACAGACGTCCTCATAATAACGTTGTTTCAACAAAAATGCATAGAATAAGGCGTATTTGAGTACTCATAAGCACAAAATAAAATAATGGATAAAAAATATTTTTTATTCAAATGCATTTTGAAGTAAGAAATAATTGCTTTGGATGTGTGACGTAGGTTATTCCGTGAATTATAGATTCAAAAGCTTGTCGCTTTTGTGTTCGAACTGAAAACTTTGCGCGACAAGCTTTTGATTCTATAACTCATGGAATACACCTACGTCACACATCCAAAGCATTTATTCTTTACTTTTCAGTGCATGTGAACAAAAGCTTGTCTTTAGAAAGGTTTTTTATCAATTGATGAATGTTTCGGAACAGCTAATCTGTGGATGCAGAAAATTTATAGTCTACAGTAATAGTTTGAATGTTACATATTACGGCATTTCAACATTGCTCGAAATCAAAGTTGATCTTTATACATCATTATTTTTCGGAGTAAATTATCAAGGAAATTGAAACCCAGATGAGAAATAATTGAATCCATGTGTGCATTTGGTGAATTGATAAGTGGAACTTTATATTTTCAGTTGTGTTATATAACTGAGTTTCCACCTTTCAATATCTTTATGGAATTTCACAGTTAAATCTAACCAGTTTGGTTATACTTTATTTTCTTGAAACGAGTGAGTTTACATAGAAATATGGCGTAGGTATAGAGAGATTTGACACATAGTTTGATCGTAGAATTCAAAGTTTTCACAAAAATAGATATACTGACCGTGTTTTCCAATGTAACAAGTAACTAGTTTCATGATAGTTTTACGATCAATGAATATATTCGAAATCTTCGACTGGTCGCGTCATAGGTTTCTTTGTTTTCTAAGAAACATACTTTTTGGGGAGTATCACTCCTACAACATATGATAATATTAATGATCCTGATGATTTCCACAAAAACAGAACAAGTGCGACAAACTTCGAGAGGTGATTCTGCATTGAAAATAATGACAGTTTGCTATAAAACTATTTACTTATTGCTCTGAAACCGGTCGAGATATGCAAATGAAATCTGGTGAGTTTCAAGAAGTAGTCATTGCGCATTTTTTGACATGCAATTGAGAATTTCATGTTCATCATTGGCGCGCATACGGGTAATGATCTCAATTTTTTCAAAGAAAAAAATGGTACGCCACCTGGATATTTCAAATTTTCGTCTTCCTCGTTCAATTTGTGACAAAAAATCTCTCCTGCCTTTTTTTCGTATAGGGTGCCGTTTTTATGCAAGAAAATAAAATATCCTAACGGGTATTTGTCATTACTTCAATACATTATCTAGTATCGATGCTAGTAGGCTACTGCCAACATTCTGTTAAATACGAATATTTTAACAAAATGTCAAATTAGCAATTTTTAATTTGAGCTTTTAGTTTGGTTTAACACTTGCGATAATTATACAAATGCAGAATTGTCAGACATGCATTTTGTCTATGGTCGAAGTAATGGAAGTGGTCGGCAGGCTCAACGATTATATGCTGAGTTGTATGCAGGACGTGAGGTACCCCATCACACAATATTTGCTCGTCTTCACCAACATTTGCGCGAAAATGGTACATTCAAGAAACAAACGGCTGACTGCGGGCGCCCTCGAGAAGTACGAACTGTGCAACTAGAAGAAGCAGTTCTCGAGTTAATTGCGGGGTCACCTGAAACAGGTACTCGAAAAATTGCCAACATAGTGAATGTTAGCAACTTTACTGTATTTGAAATTCCCAAAGAATATCAATTGTATCCGTTTCATATTCAACGTGTGCAAGCTCTACTACCTAGAGACTTTTTCCGCGCCTAGCTTTTCGCCATTGGTTTCTCCATCAAATCGCTCAAATTCCTGATTTTTCAAATGACGTTTTGTTTACTGACGAGGCTAATTTTGGAAGACAGGGATTACGAAATTTCTAAAACAATCACCGCTGGCCTGAGGAAAATCCACATGGAATTTTTGAAGCTCATTTTCATCATCAGTAAATGTACGGCTTGAGGTACTTGATGCTCATTCAATCGGTCCATATTTCCTCCCACAACGATTAACAGGCGACTCTTACCTCAATTAGAGTTACCTCTTCTTCTTGTTGATATTCCTCTACAGCTGAGACAACACTTCTGGTTCATGCATGATGGTGCACCAGTTCATTTGAGCATTATTGTGCGTAATCACTTAGATACAGTATATCCAAATCGGTGGATAGTTAGGGGAGGTACGGAATATTGGCCTGCTCGATCTCCGGATTTGAATCCTCTAGAATCTTGCATTTGGGGTTTTCTCAAGTCATTAGTTCTTTCTACTCCCGTCGAAAATGTTGAAGACCTGAGGAATCGAGTTATAGCCGGCTGTGAGACAATAAGAAATACACCAGGAATATTTGTGCGAATACGTCAATCAATGAGGCGAAGAGTTGAATCTTGTATTACGTCTGAGGGAGGTCATTTTGAACATTTGTTGTAGTTTTGCGCCTATTTATTTATGAGTGTTATTTTCTGTTATTTTTCCGGTTTAACGTTATTGTATTAGATATTGTATTAGATAATGTATTGAAAAAATGAAAAATACGCGTTGAGATGTTTGATTTTCTGCATAAAAACGGCGCCCCATACGAAAAAAGGCAAGAGAGATTTTTTGTCACAAGTTGGATGAGGAATTCAAAAATGAAATATCTCAGTGGCATACCATTTTTTTCTTAAAAAAAAATCATGAGATCATTACCCGTAACCGCGCCAATGATGAACATGAAATTCTCAATTGCACAATTACTACCTCTTGAAACTCACCAAATTTCATTTGCATATCTCGACCGGTTTTAGAGCAATGAATAAATAGTCATTCTTTAAGAAAAACAGAAAACGAAGCATTTACACAAAAGTTATTAAACAAACTGTCATCATTTTTTTATATATATTTATATATATATATATATATATATATATATATATATATATATATATATATATATATATATATATATATATATATATATATATATATATATATATAATATATATATATTATATATATATATATATATATATATATATATATATATATATATATATATATATATATATATCTATGTAGACCAACTCAGCTTCCGTTTCATACTCGGCCCACCAAGCATCCACGTGTTTATACAAAGCAAACAGTTAATAGCCCACTCAGCCTCCGCCACTATCTCAGGCTAGTTAGCCTCCTCTATATATGTAACATACGTTTTCTGGGAGTTTATGTAACTTGGCCTCCTTTTGAAGCTATTGTGTATTTACTGGGCCTCCTGACACTGTTGCCAATTTTTCAGTCAATATTCAATTCCACAGCATGATAACAAATCACACAACCTGTTGAAAAGTTTATCCGGTAGTTGAAAGTTTGAATTTTGCTTCATACTCTGAAATGAAATTTATTTCAGTAGTATCGTATAACGAGAATATATAATCTACCTTCGATCATTCTGAAAATATTCAAGGAATAGTGGTACAGAAGAGTTCCTAAAAATTATACTAGACAATAAGTATTCTATGATGAAAGCAGTAAACTATATTGGGTATATTTTGTGCTTATTAGTCTTCATTAATAGTAAAAATTCCCGATTCAAATTCTAACGTTCCACGATCTTCCACTACGGTTGACCACTCTTATTTTATTTTTTATCGAAATTAACCAAAAATCCAGTTGGTATCTATACATCAGTAAAATTCCAGGATAGTTCTTGAAACTGACAGATCCAAAGCTCTATACTGGTCACTGTTTTCGCCGGTCTTTGGTCACTTTACTGGTAAAAGAAAGTGCAAACTGAAGTACTATCAAAAGACACAGGCGATGGAAATTTTAAATACTAAATTCAATTGGGGATTCGCTGGATGATTAGTAAAATATTGCCAAAAGCCTTCTTTTGAAGGCGGCCACTACTGTTCATTCCATCCCTCCTACAAGAATACTCAATCACAAAAAAAACATAGGAAGTGCAGAAGGAATATTTCTAGTTGTTCAGATTGTATAATGAATATTAATGTCAATGAAATTCAAAAAAACATTTGAATGTTATATTATATTTGTAAATAATAAAAATTGTAATGAAAATTGTTGACTCTTAACACCAGCATCTGAAGTAATCAGCTTTCAATTCAACTGTTGACTTGAAATTACATTTCTAAAACTTACTTTGAAATTTGTACTTTCAACACTTGCTCGCAATAACATCATAAAACGCGCCGTCGATAGAATTAGTTGGTAAATAGCCGCCACTAGTGAACAGTTATATTTATGTGTTGCATTTCGAGAAAAAAGTGACATAACTGCTCTCGAGTGATTGTAGCGATCCACTGCGAATGGCGCCTCTCGAACAAAAATGTATTTTCGCTCTCAATACATACCTAATATTTGAACTCATAGTCAAACTGCAATGCTCATATCATACACTTCCTCATTAAATAGTGCGATCCATTAAAACCTCAGACTATGCCATTGAAGGTTGATTCTGAGTATCAATAAATGAATTATTTAGATTTGGAGAGATTTCCATGACTTCAACTTCAAAACTAACGGTATTTTCATTTTCACCCTTTGGGGATGAAGTATCAAAAAACCTTCATAGTGGTTACTCATGTCATCATAGTCTAGTACGAAAAATAGTTCCAAGCTTTCTGAATATATGAGCGATGACTCATTCGATTCGGGATGTCATTCTGACGAAAATGTGCTAGTTTTTTAACACAAAACAAAAAATAAAAACAGCCTTAGTTTTTTGGTAATTACTCAAGAACTCTTGATGATAGATGAAATAAAAAAACAGATTTTCGAAGACGAGACTATTTACTATGAAAAATGTTGTCACGGAAATCTATATCAATTATTTATAATTTTGATTCAACGTTGAAAATACGGCTACGCGCGGGCGTTACGGCAGGAGTACAGCACCTCTTGAGAGAGCAATTCAAATACAATATTTTTTATACTATCAAATATAAATTAAAAAATTCAAAAAAATCAAAGTATCAGCTGAACACCTGAAAGAATATAATTTCGTTATTTTGTTTTCACTGAATTTTGATAATCGGAGGCTATTGTTATTTAAGTAGTTTTGTGGGAATCACCATTTTTATAAAAATCGAGATTTTTTATGCATAAAAAAAAATTTTTTTTTGCTTTCTGGAGCACTTTTACGGTCATCAATGATATCATGAGAAATTGATGAAAAATTATTATTTTGTTAATTATAAATTTCTAAAAATTACAAAATATGAGATATCGAATAAACATTGTATTTTTTCGATATTCCACATTATTATCAGTTTTATGTCTGACAAAGACATTTCACAACGTTTATTATATTCTTTTTAAAATTGTTTTTTTTTTCATTTTCTCATTATTTAAATAATATATTTAGAATTTTTTTTCTTCCAAAATGCGGAATTGGTTATTCTCCACCTAATAGGAAAAAATATTTTTTTTTTATTAATAATTCTTTATTTAGTTAACAATTAGTTATAAACAAACTTTGATTGGCGTTGATTTTTTTTGAGTAGTACAAAAAATAACAAGAACAACCATATACAACAAACTGTGTGTGTTTCTCATATTTTGTTATCTTTAGAAATTTATAATTACCAAACTAAGTAACTTTCAAACAATTTTATAGCGTGATATAATCGAGTACACTGTAGAATGTGCTTCAGGAAGCAAGAAATCATGGAGTCATTCTGTGAACAATTATTCGGTTTTTAATGAAATCGGCGGTCCCAAAAAAACTACTCAAATAACGATAGCCTTACATTATCAAAAGAAAAAAAAAATCCCAAAATTACATTTTTCCAATGATACATAATACAATAATTTTTTGGAATTTTTTTGTTTATATTTAATAATATAAAAAATATGTTATGTGAATTGCTCTATCGAGAGGTGCTGTAGTTCAGCGTAACGCCACCGAAGCCCTGTTTTAATTCATCGTTGAATTAAAATTATAATAATTGGATAAGAGTTGAGAGTAACATTATCACAGGAAATTTATCTTTTTTTTAATTTTTCGATAGTCGATAGTTTTTGAGCTTTTCCAAAAAAACTAGAACCGTTTTATTTTTATTTCAGTTTTTGTTAAAAAATCGAAAATACGACTTTCTTAGAATGTCGTCCGAATCGATTGAGTTTGATACACGGATTTTCCTAAACAACATATGTTATAAAGGAAAAATATTATCCCATAGCGCATGGCTTGGAAAATATTTTATTTGTGGAAATATTGGTTGAGGATTCAGTAATATATATTGATATTACTTATCATTTCATTATGAAAAAAAAAAAACTTCTCGATACCAACTTTCAATTTCGAAAATGTGTTTTTAATCGTACCCCAGTTTATTTGGATCTATTTTCCTTAGTTTCCTTTCAAGAAGAATTGAATATATTATTCATTGAGCATAATGATTTCTATTCAATTCCATTATTTCCTATTCTTTCAAATTCTCAATAACACAGTGAATAATTTTCTTCGGTAATATAAATAATAATTTTGAGTAGGCTTCAAGATCTGTGAAAGAATGTTCCTCTTCCATTCGATTTTCTGTACCATTTAGAACTCTCACTTATAAGGTTTTCTTCCTAAAATATATTATTGTATTGTTATATTATTATCAACTAGCATTTTTCCATATTTTTTCATCTAGCTTATGGCTCAGGCTATTCCGTGATTTCGTTTCCCGTTATCCTGTTATCCCGTTATCTCGTTTGGGTGGCATAATTGATGTGACAGTGGAAGTAATGCTTTGTGACGACTATTACAAATTCACCAATCCCTTTCCGCCCCTGTAGATATGGCATTTTGAATGAAGTTTAACACGATTGATTTATTCGTGACAGAGAGCAAAAACACCAATTTTCATTATTCTAACTCAAAAACTCACGGAACCCTAATAAACATTTTCAGTCCCCATTTCACCCTTTAGTAGTTGAATTTCTAAAAACACTGGAAAACAAATGTCTTCATATGTAAAGAACTCAAATATCCATTTTCATGATCCTAACTCAAAATGTTTCACCCCCCATTTGACACCTTTAGGGTTTGGATTGCTGAAGACACTGAAATACCAATTTTTATGAACCCAAGTCGAAAACTAAGGGTACTCCAGTACAAACTTTCGAACCCCATTCGACCCTCTTACCCCTTTAGGGGTTGAATTTCCAATAATTTAAAAATACGTGTTTCGTTATTTGAGAAGAAAAGGTCAAAAATAGCAGTTTCCATGACTCGAACTTCAAAACTAACGGTATTGTGATTTTCACCCCTTTAGGGATGGAGTATTGAAAAAAACTTGGTTATATACTCATGTCATCATAGGAAAACGCTATCAAAATTTCACCTCTTTGTGTTGAGTTATTTGGTCTGGGCGCGTTGAAGTTAGTGAATCAGTCAGTCAGGACATGTAATTATATATGTATAGATTATTTCAATTCATTAGTGTCTATATGTATATGTTCTGTTGACTATTTTTTGTTGGTATATTTCTAAAACAATGGGCTACTGATTTTATAACATAACTTGTGTCACACACCCAAAAAATTCCATCCTTTTTTTGTACATTTGAACAGTGGCATGTTCTGATTAAAATTGAAATCATTTGAGTCGTTTACCTGAAAATTTTTCATGATTTATCTGTAATCTTGAACCTTGGAATACCCCAGATTCCCACATTCAGTTAATTAATAATCCATTCTAAGCAACCTCATTCAGTAACTTTCGTGGTACACAATACAGTGCTAGTCAAAAGTCCCCTCCCCCCCCTCGTATCTTTTGAACGGGTATACTTATAATAATGAAATTTGGAGGGTGGAAATAAACGGATGTAGGCTTCTCAACTGGTCATAACAGGTGACGCAATAGTCATAAATGACGTCACAAGGCCACTGTGACCAATAATTTTAAATGGGACCCTATGGCAAGTGACAGCTCGTTTGAAGGGTATTGAAAATACCTATTCAGTCATACCAATTTTGTTTGGGTTTCGGCTGATTTTGATTGATAAATTGAAGAAATACGAAAATTATAGTTTCGCATTTAATTAATAAAGATTTTAAAGTACGCCTTGTTAATTGTCAAAAGGTTGACGTTTTGAATTCTCTACTTGTCAAAAGTGTTTATACCTTGAAAATTTACCTAAGCTATTGTTTAACGAGACGTTTAAGTGTTCACATAGGCAAAATGGTACGTACTGTAGCCGACAAAGTAGCAGCTATCTTAATAATTGGTGAATGTAGAAACAATTTCCATGCAGCGGAACGACTGTTTAATGAGAGGTACCCCGATCGCCCTATATCGAGGGTTTATTTGAGGGAGCTTCTTCGGAAGTTTGAAGCATCAGGTAGTGTTCAAGATGCCAAACGATCTGGTCGACCAACAATTAGTGATGACAAAAAAATTGACATAATTGGAGAAATGGTAGTAAACCCTACTTCTTCCACAGCCCAAGTTGCGTCTATCTGTGAAGTCAGTCAAAGGACAGTACATAGGGTGTTGGCTCAAAACAAATTTCATCCATACAAATTAAAAATGGTGCACCAACTTTCAGATGATGACCCCGACCGAAGACTAGAATTCTGTGAAACTATGTCCAATAAAATGAACCAACAACCAGGCTACATACAGACAATTTGTTTTAGTGACGAAAGTACTTTCTTTCTCAATGGAAATGTTAACACTCAAAATGTGAGGTATTGGGTGACACAAATCCTCATCTTTCGTGAAAAACATACTCAATTTCCAGAAAAGTAAATGTTTGGGCGGTATTTTGGAAAACCACATAGTTGGGCCTCTTTTTCTCAATGCTAACTAACCGGTGAATTGTATCTGGAGATGTTACAAAATGATATTGAGGCGTTAATTCTTGAAATTCTAGAAGATAATCAGATGAATTCGACAACTTGGAAATAACGTTTCAACAAGATGGTGCTCCTGCACACTATTACGGTGCAGTAAGACGTTACCTAGATGAAGAATATCGTGGTAGATGGATTGGACGACGAGGTTCGATCGAATGGCCAGCTCGGTCACCGGACCTTACACCATTAGATTTTTCTATGGGGGTACTTGAAATCTAAGGTTTACGCTACAGCACCTACAGTATTGCCATTCTGAAACAACGAATTGTTGAAGAATGTAGGGCAATTCCCTGACACACTGGGACGATACGACAAGAGTTTAGCAATAGGATGCATTACTGCCAGGAAGTAGATGGAGACATTTTGAACTCTTATTATAAGAACTGGTTCTTAAATCTTTATTAATTAAATGCGAAACTATAATTTTCTGTATTTCTTCAATTTATCAATCAAAATCACCGAAACCCAAACAAAATTGGTATGACTGAATAGGTATTTTCAATACCTTTCAAACGAAACTGTCACTTGCCATAGGGTCCCATTTAAAATTATTGGTCACAGTGGCCTTGTGACGTCATTTATGACTATTGCGTCACCTGTTATGACCAGTTGAGAAGCCTACATCCGTTTATTTCCACCCTCCAAATTTCATTATTATAAGTATACCCGTTCAAAAGATACGAGGGGGGGAGGGGACTTTTGACTAGCACTGTATAATAACCGATACTGAATAATACAAATCAAGTACAAGACACATTACGAGAATATAGATTTTCTGATATGTGGAAAACAATGAAAGCGTTTTTCAGGTTCACAAAATACTCAATTCACACGAGAATATATTCAAGTAGGGATTCTATATGAAGATTGTTTTCATTCAATGAAAGAAATTAATTTTTTTTTGCTTGAGAAGATAGCGAAAGTTTGGTGTCCTATTGTTGAATCTGGCATGAGAAATTGTGTGAGTGATTTGTGGATTACAGTGTCAAAGCCCTTTCTGAAATGGTGAAATATCACAATATTCAGTGGACTCGAATAAATCTTGACGTAATCGCAGTAATATAAATTGCGGAATCGATGAGAAAAAGTATTTACCAGGCTCATTCTCAAATATTTGGGAGGCAATTGCAGCTTCCACAATTTATTTCGTTCGTGCGCGGAAAGAATACATGTTTCTTGATGACAATCTCAAATGAATGATATTTTTGTGCATCCCCTGTGTTGCCAAATTGGGGGAAGCCCAGTGACCTTCGAAAGTATACGTTTCAAACACTATAACATAAACAAAGTATATAAGCAGCGCACTTCAGCGGCGAGGGACTGCACTAAATTTTAAATGGCTATCAAAAATCGGGCAACTTGGACTCCTCCATATTTTGTGGCAAAGTGTTTGTTACTATGTTACATGTCGTATGCGACATTTTTTAAAGGGTGGTTACCGGGCGTCCGTATATCGGAGGCTCGGTGACATCGGAGTCTCAGTGAACCTCAAAATTAACAAGGCCGGAGGCCCACTTATACCGTATATATATATATATATATATATATATATATATATATATATATATATATATATATATTCTCAACATTATATATTTCGTCATGCATATCTTTTCTGAAAATTTCGAATACATTTCGTTTTTCAGGTGAACAAACTTCGATTTCTGTATTGATCTGTCGAAATACTATTGGAAAAATAACGTTCCCACAACATAAAAAAACATGAATTATTATTACTCTTTCATGTATTTATACCATTATATATTTCGTCACGCTTTCCTGAAAATTTAAATAAATAAATTTCTTTTTCAGGTGAGTACCCATCGACAACTCCAATAATCTGGGTGAGTTATATGCAATATTTCAAATCGTTCATGTCAAGAACAAATCAGTTTGTTGTTGTTAGCAAATAATATTGTTTTGGATACATTTGATAAAAACATCTTCGTCTTGAGCATCATGAAATCTTGGTTTGGAACATTCATGAGGGAAAGTGAGATATGCAGGTTGACCAATTCCAAGAAATATTTTTTAAAATAATCGAGTCACAGGGCCATTGGCTCAGTAGTATGAGCGTAAGTCTTGTACCCACTGTTTCCATCCGACGCACAGTGATATGGTTTGGCCAAAAAACGGCCAAAAGTGGTCAAATCCGACATTTCCATTTCATACTCAAGAGAAGCTAAACGAATCTCCAAATTACTCCAAAGATACGGCACATTGAAAGTTAGTTTCTGAAACTATTTTTCCAAAAGTTACAGAGAGTTGAATTTTCATAATTTTTTAGCGTAATTTTCTAGAAGAGAAGAAGAAATAATTGATTTACTATAACTAAAACAAAAATCGTTTTGTAAATAACCAGATACATTTGCATACAAGTGTGCTTCTACATAGTACAGAAAACAAAATATTGAGGCCATTTTGGTCTTTGTACTGAACAATCTAACACACCTGATTTTGAAAGAACTTCCGAGAAAAATATGCAAGTTTCATAGGCTAGATCTTTCAAGGACCACCTTGGTGCGGCAAACTGGTGTATAGAAATGATAGCACAAACCCGCTAGCGAGTCCACACATAAAGGAATCAATGATCCCTTGGTAAATATTTCTAGACTATACATCTATCGATTATTCTACTATATTTGTAATTTTTCGAGTTATGCTCAATTCCGATACAATTATCCGATCTGTCCTCATAAAATGCATAATTTTTCGAAAGGCAACTATAATTTTTAAAGGAGTTATACACTCTTTCATCATCCCTTCTGGAATGCAATCCATAAAACGAACCGTAACCTACCCTAGGATCAAACTAGTGTAACAAAAATAATAATACCATATAGGGTGTTACACTGTGGGGTTGCACTACGAATGCTTATCGAATGTAATCACAGAAAAAAATCATTAAGGTCGACTACTCATTACAAAATGATTTCATAACTCTCTACTTAATATACATATATCATAGTTGTCTCTATGTTAGGAATATTTTTTGTAAATTTTCAAAAAAAAAACGTAATTTCTTCAGAAATGGCGACGTAGAATATAGGTTAGAGCACATATCCAAGATGCATGAAAAAAGCGCACTGTAACTATAATTCTATAATCATTAACCCAAAGATATAAAAATAAATGAGTGTTTCAATGGAACTGAGGAAAGTTTTTATGATGAAGTTGAATGTTGAAGTTCGAAGATGAAACCGCAATGATCTATTCAAGGAACTCATGAGATGATTTGAAATCAAAAGTAGAATATTTCTTCGTTCATATAAAAACTTGGTTTGATCACAAGCAACTCACCCTGAACCTCAAGAAAACCACTTATCTTCCAAGTAGCATCAACAAAACAACAACACCAACATTCCAAAACTTAGACTCCATAACACCAAACCAAGTTTATTCAATACCAGCTGAATACGAAGTTAAATTCCTAGGCGTGTCGACTGATCGTCACAGTGGAATTTACACATTTTATCATGAAAAAGTTAATTGTATTTTATTCAGATTAAGGTTGGACCCTTTGAACATTTGAAAATTATATATCACTCGCTAGTAGAAAGCCAAATCCAATACGGAATATCTGCCTGGGGATGCTCGCCCATTACACACTCTAAGTGCTGTACAAAAGATATCTGGAAATCATCTACTAAAATAAATAATAGTTTGAAAAAACTGAAAAACATGCTTTTATAGAAAACCAAGCTAAAAAAATTGAAAATAAAAAAAAAATATTTTATTTGAAGAAAAGCGTGTGGTGCATGGTATCTATAACTATATAGTACATTACACACCTAGGGCAGAAAAGTAGGAAATGTCTCAGATCGCAGGTAATTGTTGGCCGAGGCGATACCATGAACCCCACGCTTTTTTTCATAAATAAAATACATTTTTTCTCATTTTATATTTTTTTAGTTTGGTTTTCTATAAAAGCGTTTTCTTTAGTTTTTTCAAACTATATTATTTCCCACTAGTTTGGTTTATTTATAAAAGCGTGTTTTTTAGTTTTTCAAGCTATTATTTTTATTATTTTTGCAAATTAAAAAAATAAAATAATCTTATTGAATTGGTGTATTGTCATCGGTCCACGATAAATCCACAAAGTTTGAATGAAATCTGACCGTTTAAAGTGGGTCAAAATCGCGCCCAGAGGAGTCGGTTACAAACAAACATACAAGTGAGTCGGGTACAAACAAACACACAAGTGAAGCTAATATAAAGCGTGTAAAAACGTATTTACCCTTCAGAATACATTTGCGAAGTATCCGGTATTCTAGATGTCAGACAAATCTTTGCATCTAATATTATTTGTCACTATCATCTACAAAAACGAAAAACCGGATTATTTCTCACAATTACCTTTCATGAACTATATTATCAACTATATAGTACCTTTCATGAAAAAAGCACTCGGACAGAAGTCCTATGAATTTGTTGCGACAAAACTATATAACTACATACTCGAGGAACTGAAATAGATCATTAACATTCACGTGTTCAAAAAAGGTTGGAATATTACATCACCGCAAACCCACGTGAACTTTTCACTGACATTGTTATGCCCTGTAATTACAGAAATGCATTTAAAAGATAATTACCAAGACGTAACCATTGTATACCGAATGCTTACATGACTCATCTAGGAGCGCAAAACAAAGTTTTTTTTATTGCTACCCGTTACAGTCACAGCGAGATAAGGAAGTCCGTTTAAATAATTACCAAAACTAAGTCGATAAACACTGAGCAGTTGAAAGACGAGGTAAACAACTTATAAATCACCGGGAGTCGAGACACCTCTGAAATTCATAAACACACTTGTTGGTCATTAACTCAGCGATAACGCACCAGCGATCATAAATACCTGTCATTCAGTAAAATATTATCCAATTATAACATAAGATAAACCAGAACGGGTTAGACAAACAAGTCCTCTATCAGTTTTACGACTTCACAACAACCTAAGCTCCGCCTACTAGCCCCCGTGCGGACGACACTATAAAAGCGTGAGCTTCATGTCAATATTCAATTCATTCAATTCGATTCGGTGTTCGACAGTGAACCAAAGACCATGTAACCTCAAATGTAAGGTTAGAATTCAAGTTAGTTCAAAACAGTAACCCATTCAGTCATCACTTATATTATACAAAAATATTTCGGAGAACATGTCATTCTCAAAAGTGCGGTATAAAATGTAGTAAAATTAAGCCAACATAGAAACTCAGCCGATTCAAATCAAGTATTGAAGCTCCTAGTAAAACACGAGTGAACAGTATAGTTTCCACAAATTGTAAAAGCTTTCAAAACAGAGATAGTAAACGGCATTCCGAAATTTCAATAGTTCAACGATCACTTAGAAAAACTTTAACTGTATACGAATATACCGGACGAATTAATTAGAATAACCATTGACGCGGAGAAAACGAACTGATAATAATAACTTAAGCTACCGTTTAAAACTACTCCAGTGAATAAGTGTTAAACAGGGTGAGTCTGCATGTTTGTTTTTCTGTATTTATGTTTATGGCAAAAACTCAACCTTTCAAATGTGTATGTGTCTATAAGTTATATTCATTGTTTCAAGTTTACAAAGATCGCAAAAATAGAAGTATTGTTATCCGTTTGTAGCAATGGATTTTCAAGATTGTTTCTTTTAGTAAAATTATTTCTATTGTGAAGCCCATTGCAGAATTATCTCCAATACGCTACATTCGTTTTCATTGTACGAATATTGTGGCCTATCATACGTCCATAGACGATTGATAGAATTGTGTCCATTTTATTAAATATATATATATACATTCTTAACTTTATGGAGTGCTTATTATTTTATTTAATCATTGTTTTGGTTCGAATCTTTCTGAACGGTAGTACTTCCTGAATAAACAACCCATGTTCCGGTATTGAAAGACAGGATATTGATATTTGTAGACCGCTCCATATATCATATCCGGTTCGGCTTATTCAGATAGTCGATGCTTTTAATACTGTTTCCAACCTAACGAATAACGTCTGGTATTACAGGTGTGGTGGGTTAAATCACAACACCCCGTAGTCCAGTCGCCAACATTGGTGGTCAGGTGTGGGGTTTTCCCAACGCCCTGTATAGACCAGTCGTCAACATTGGTGTCAGGTGTGGGGTAATAATTGAGGAAGTACATCAACGCATATATGATATTTTCCACAGAAAAAAAAGTGTCAAACAAAAATTGAAGTTGAATTTTTTTTAATAAATATTTTATTTTTTATTTTACAAATAAGTGTCAGTCAGTCAAAAAAAGACTAAGTGAACAGAAGTAAATGAGTAGAAAGATTGTGAAAATAGTTAGTATAATATCGTTGTTATTTTGCAAACACGATATTGGGAAAATAAATAGATATAGCGTTTATACCGATCAAAAACTCAGGAAGTATTCGAAAAGGCAATTGAAGTTTTTATTTTCAATCAATGGAGATTTTATCAAAATAATTAAATCATGGAAACTCAGACAACAGTGCCGAGGGTTGATATGAACCGCAAATTAGTATCACTTTGGATAATTTCCTTTTTATAATGGTACCACAGAAATCAAAGATTTTATTCGTGAAATTGAAGATTTGGCAGCTGTAGCAGAATGGACAGAACAGTCAAATAAGTTCTATAGTTAGATTAAAACTGAAAGGTATCGCTAGATTATTTATTGAAGCAGAATATAGTTCACAAAATACCGACAACTGGCAATTAATCAAAAAGGAATTATTGAAGCAGTTTAGAAAATTGAAATTACCTGGAGAAGCACAAAAAGAATTTTTGAATTGTTATCAGAAAACGAATGAATCAGTTAGGAATTTTTTCATGAGATTAAAAATATGTGCATCAAAGATAAGGCACCTCACAGGAAATAATAGAATTGACAATGTATTAGAGCAAAAATACGAGCAGGATATTTTGGTTCAATTTGCCATTAGATTGTTAGATCCTGTTAGAAAAAGTTTTATCTGAAAGTCCTGTCAGTTTAGAAGAACCATCACATTAGCAGAAAAAGAAAAAATTAGTGAGCAAATTACGAATACACCGAATAAAATTTCAGAACTCCCAAAATGCGAATATAATATTGTACACACATTGTTAACAGAAAAGGTCACACAGCAGGGAATTGTTTATATAAAAAATTGCGTATCCTAACATGTCAAAATTCGGACATATGTCATATAAATGTCCAAATAGAAATAGTTTTCAAAATAAGAATTAAATGATTCAGGAAAATGGTTTTCCAACTACGCTGGAAAAAAAGATTTAAAAATATGGAAAAATGAATAAATATAGAAAAAATTTTCTAACAATTCAGAAAAAAATAGATTTCAATCTCATTAGAAGCAGGAATGAACGAGGAAATTTTGGGAAATCAATTATAAACAAACAGGAAATAGTTTATGGAAAAAAAGGCAAAAATATAACAGAATTTGAATGGAATGGCAGCTTTCAACAAACCTCAGATGAAGGTTTGCCGGAAAAACTATTTAAATAGTGCGAGGAAAGAGGAAAATATACTATCGACGATGAACAGAAAAATATTATTAATTTAGAAATAGCAGAATTTTTGAGACATATATCCGGATATGAGATCTCAAAAGTATCAGTGCTATTTTAATATTGTTAGAGGTATGAATTAAATTATGTTTGCCTATCACCTCAGAAAAGAAAAAAGGAAATTTCACTCAGTATAGGCTCGGTTTATTGCCAATCAAAGTAAAAGGAAGGAAAAAGTTATTGAACATAATTCTTAATAGTTGAAAATGATCATCGTAGTACTGAAATAACACTGGATTAGATTTTTACGAAAATATGACAAACATTATTGGAGAGAAAATCAAATGTATTTATCAGGGAAATTATCGAGTTGAAAAGAAAATCAACACATATACCAAACGAATCGGGATGACGAACAGAGGAAGTTGCAAATAGATTTGAGAAGTAGAAAAACGATTGAGAGATGTCACGATAGGATGAATGATTGATAATTCTGGAAAAATTAGGAATTAAAAAAGGAAAGCGCCAAAGCAATCCGCAAGTATTTATCAACGATTTTCATGCCATGAAACGGGACGTACAACTTCGAGATCAAATAGAGATATCAGGGACCGGTGATTTAATTGGACACCAGGTTTAGAAAAACAGTTTCAAAGATGTCAGCGACTGGTGATTTAAAGGAGACGCTAGTTCACAAAATAGTTGAAATTGAAGAATATGGAAAATCGTCTGGAACAAAGAAAAAGCGAAACATCGTTTAAACGAGCAACAAGAGAAGGAATTTAGAAAAAGTTGCCACCTATGGAAATGGAAAACCGGCACTCTGGACATTGGGACCGATAGTCACAAGTGACAGTCGACAAAGTAGAGAGTCCTACGTATAGGTACGAGCATTTCCGCCTAAAGAAACGGAGATGTAACGGAACATTGCCCATCAGCACACAGCGAGGATGAAGAAAATTATAGTCAGAAAATGGAAAAAGTTGGTATGAAAGCTTTTGAAAGTGAAAATATTCCAAAAGTAGCCAGACATATTCAGGAAGAACGGAAATTGCAACAGTTAATACATCCAAGAAGTCAGAAGGAAGGTGATAAAATAGAAAATAGTAAATCCATTGGAAGATAGTTTAAGTGATAGATCACCCAAAGGGAGATGCTCTATCCACCAGGAAGTTGAATCGCCAAGCACCTAGGAATAACAGTCGCCAAAGATAAGATTTTTTCTACAGTCGTAAATCACAAGGATGAAAAGTATGCCTAAGGACAAAATTCTACCCAGATTTTGAATGTATGTAAAGTTCAAAGCAAACAGTATAGTGAACTCCGAAGATACAGAAATTACTGAGTATTGAGAAAATGGATTTTAACTGAGAAAACGAAGCATAGGAGAAGATTTTTAATATAGATACGACGTAAAAAAGAAATAAACCCCGAAGGTGAAAAAGATTAGAACTTTTAGCCAGACAAAAGGAAAATCTAATTTAAAAAAAAGACATCGCACGTTAATTTTGAACTCCACCATGAAAGAAACAAAGAAGTCAACTCACTAAACACTGATCGATTCAACAAGTATATGAATGAAATCGAGTCGACAAGCGACACAAAAGAAAATGAGGTAAAATTAGATCAAGTTAGTTCAAACTCAAGAAAATATCCGAGTGAATTACCAATAGTTGATGCCGAAAATATAGGGAACTGTCAAGCCAGTGAAATGTCCAAAGAAAATGAAGAAAACATTTCGAAAATAAATTCCCCTTCAACCCTGAACGCGGCACTGTTCAAATGACCCCATGATAGAATTTGGTTCTCAGTTGATATCAGTAAACAAAAAAATTTTCAGTATGCACCAGAATGAGGAACGTATATATAGTAGGTAATTATTATAGTTTTGAGACTGCAAAGACGCAGAAAAATTGAAAAAATCCTGAGGTAAATTTGCCAAAGCATGCCTTTACGTTACAATGGACTGTAAAAAAATTGAATGAATAATAGCACGAAAATCCACGATACTTTAATGAAAAACCGGAACTAAATTGATTGTATCATAGTACAGGAACAAACTGAAAAAAAATATATAAAGGAATCAACGCAAAACGGGAAACGCGAACAGGGACAATTTTATCAAGGGTTTTTGATGAAAATAATGACAGTAAATTCCCCGGAAAATTCAAGCAAAAGCTATTTTGAGACGGATATAGTTCATTACAGGTCATTAGAAAAACGAAGAATGGACGAAAAGAACTGAAATGAAACACTGTACGGTTACAACTATACAAACCACAAACGGGAAATGGAAAATTATTAAATAGAAACTTTAGAATACGAATCGCCAGTTACAAATACAGATAAATAAAAATCAGTTTTCGGAAAAGGTTTACGGTTTGTAGAATATTCACCTAGAACATCGCGGCGTTTACAATTGTACGTACCTAATAAAATAATGCAAAATTTTAACCGCGCATATATGGAAGGTTTTGATAGAATATTTGGACTTTATTATTTAAACAAGTTCTCGAAACGATGGCGTGGACTCCAACATGGCGAAGCGAAATGATGGGAAGCAATTCTGAGCATTGGAATTACAGTGTGTTTGAGTTGCATCCGAAAATTGTCCACCATTCACAAAACAAAACACCTTAATTTAATTTCCCACAAAATAGGATTCCCAGGAACGAAAATTTTAAACGTAAATACCACCGTTTGGCCCCCCAAAGCCAATACCGTAAGACATTATGCAAAAAAATTTGTCACTGAACCAGAAAAACCCCAACTTTGTTATCTGTTACCCCCGAACCTACTAATTATACGGATCACTGCCCAAAAATTATGGAAGGCCCTAAAACCCCCCAAAAACCAGATGTCTGAAAGATAAAGAAGGAAAAATCGTCCGATACTCTCGTACCCCCACCCAGCGGCGTAGCGGAAAAACTTCCAGAGGATCCAAACGGATAAAGAAATTGATGCCCACCAGAAAAAGTGAAAAACCCCCTTTGGGAAGAAGGCAGGTAATACCCATTCAGGTATGGAAATTACCCCGGAAGAAAAACTTTATTTGTGTTTGCATGAGTTTTGCATGTTTTTTTTTGAAAATTGGGGGATTAATACTGAGCGTGGGGGAAAAATTTGTGGATAATTATTATCCTCTGAATGTAAACAGTAACCCTTTGGAATTGAAAAACAAGACTTATAAAATTTGGCTAGAATGGGTTACATTTCGAAAGTTAAAACATTTTCTTATTGGGTGAAAAGTTGTTATTCGAAAAAATTGGTTTGTCAAAGTTTTTGTTTTTGGGGGGTTGGGTCGAATGTTACCCTTAATTACAGAAATTTTAAAAATAATTACCAAGACTAACCATTGTACCAATGCTTGGCTCATCTAGGAGCGCAAAACAAAGTTTTTTTACCTTGTTCAGTCCGGGAGATAAGGTCCGTTTAAAAAAATTACCAAAACCAAAATCGATAAACACTGAACGTTGAAGAAATAAACAACTTATAAATCACCGAGGGCGAGGCACCTTAAATTCCTTAAAACACACTTTTTGGTCATTAACTCAACGATAAGCACCAGCGATCATAAATACCTGTCATTCCGGGAAAATTTATCCAATTATAAATAAATGAACGGGTTTTGACAAACAAGTCCTCCATCGTTTTGACTTTTACAACAACCCCAAGCTCCGCCTACTAACCCCCCTTACGGACGACCACTATAAAGCGTGAGCTTCATGTCAATATTCAATTCATTCAATTTTGTTCGGTTTTTCGACAGGAACCAAAGACCGTAAACCTCAAATGGGGGTTAAATTCAAAATTAGTTCAAAACGGGAACCCATTCGGGCATCACTTATATTTCAAAAATATTTCGGAGAACATGTCCCTTTTTCAAAATTTCGGGGATAAATGTAAATAAAATTCAGCCAACATAAAAAACTCAACCGATTCAAATCAAGTATTGGAACTCCTAAAAAAAAACACGAGTGAACGGTATGTTTCCAAAATTGTAAAGCTTAAAACAGGAAGTGGGAACGGGTTCCGAAATTTCAATGGTTCACGATACTTAGAAAAACTTTATCTGTATACGAATTACCGGACGAATTAATTAGAATAACCGATTGACGGGGGAAAACAACGATAATAATAACTTTCTAAAAATTTGGTTTTAAAACTACTCCAGTGAATAAGTGTTAAACAGGGTGAGTCTCATGTTTGTTTTCTGTATTTATGTTTTGGCAAAAACTCAACCTTTCCAAATTTGTATGTGTCATAAGTTATATTCATAGCAGTTTACAAAGTCGCAAAAATAAGTATTGTTATCCGTTTGTACAATGGATTTTCAAGATTGTTTCTTTTTGGTAAAATTTTTCTATTGAAGCCCATTTTCGATTACCCAATACCTAAATTTGTTTTCATTAGAATATTGTGGCCTATCTACGTCCGGACGATTGATGTTTTCAATTTTTAAATAATACATATATACATTCTTAACTTTTAGAGTGCATTATTATTTTTTAAACATTGTTTGGTTCGAATCTTTTCGAACGGTGTACTTCCTGAATAAACAACCCATGTTTGGTATTGAAAGACGGGAATTGATATTTGTAGACCGCCCCATATATCTATCGGGTTCGACACATTCAGATAGTCGATGCTTTTAATCTGTTTTTTTCCCAAACTAACGAAAATCCTGGTATTGGGGGGGGTTAAAACCCAAAATGGTCTCGTCAAATTTGGTCGGTGTGGTTATCCCCCCCTGATAGATCGTAACAAAATTTAAAAAAAAATGAAGCCCCCTTTTTTTTAAAATTCACATTCAAGTGATTTCAAAAAATATATTTTATGCGGTCTATTGTTCTGCCCATTTCTTTGCTCATTGTCTGTTCCCTTAAATTTAAAAAATGATATTAAAAATTAACCCCAAACCCCTTTTAAAATTTCATTATTATTTTTCTTATTGGTATTTTATTTTTTTTTTAACAATTAACTGTGAATGTTTTTTTTTTTAAAAAAGTGTTCGATCACCCATCGATCCCTTTTAAAATTTTCTTTTTCCTATATTTCATGATTATTATATTGTATTGTTTTGATTTTTTGGTTGTTCTTTAAAATTTAAATATTGACAAAAGATTTAAATAGTTTTTTGATTTGAAAATTCACTGTTCTATTAAAGGGCTTAACTGACCCGAATCAATTTTGGAAAAATTCTTATTTTCAAAAGTTAAAAAAACCCCTTACCACCTTTTCAAAGACAATTTCATCATCAGTGGTTAACTGCACTGTGCTTCCCTTTTGGAAGTTTGTGAGTGGACAACAGAGTCTATCATCTTTTATCCGTATTTTCATCGTATTTTTTTCTGAAAAAATATTGCCTGTATTTATTCAATTTTAAATTTTTTTTCCTGAATTTTTTTGATTTTTTCTTTGTTCAATGTATATTTTTTTCCTTGTACGTGTGACTTTGATTAATGAACTTATTTCGTTCACCATATTAATATCACCCCCCAAATATTTTTTTCTATTTATATATTTCTAAATAATTGTTTGATGATATTTTGGCATCAAAAAAATGCGGGGGTTCAAAAACATCCGTTATCATAATCTAGCCGAACTGTCAAGAATGAAATCACCAAAAAACAAAATGTATGATATCGTTGGGATTATATGTTGTTTTATAAAAAAAAAATTTTACCAAATAAGGTGGAACTGTTTTTTTGCAGTGTTTTTTATATGGGGGGGAATTTAATAAAACCTTTTTCCAGTTGGACCCCAAAATAGGAATTTTGGAAGGAAATATGAAATTAGTTTCTATATGATATTCGCTTTATGGAAGTTATTTCTTTTCCCTTGAAAATAAAAAAGAACCCCTACTTATGGTTTTCTGTTATTGCTTGAATACTTGGTGGTATATCGAGTTATTTTGGTTGATCAGGAAGATGTGGAAAAAATTTCAAAGTTTTCTCTCTCTTAAAAATTTTTTTCTCTTTTGGTTTATTCAGACAATTGGTGACCATGTTATGAGGTTTGATGACCAAAAAACTTTCGGTTGGATATATCATTATGTTTATGAAAATAAATAATTTGTTCATATGTAGTCACAAGAAAAATCAATATGTAAAATATAATCTTATGTGATGGAAAAGTTATACGGTATTTTAAATGAATGGAAAAATTATTAACTTATCGCTCAAATCCATATCCTGAAGAAAATTTATGAAAAAAAAAAGGAAAGTATTATAGAATTGGAAAACTAGAGAACCTATATACTACAACACCCCCAATCAAAGGACCAAAAAAACGATTTATTGATTCTTATGTTTTTGTTTCAGATTATATTCAACTGTAAAATCATTCAAATATGAAAAAAAGGAAAACAAAAAATTCCATGAAACGTTGAAAAACATCCGAAATAACATATAACTTTTTCTAGTATTCAAATTATGATGTTTACTGAAAACAAAAAAATAAACAAAGCATTTTTATTCCAAAATTTTCTAGCTTGTGAAAAAAAATAATCCTACACAGTGATACCGAAGAAATGAACTCGATGTGAAACTTATGTTCAATATAAAAGGATGGTTGTCAAACAATGCCTGTGACATCATCTCATCAGTGTGGTTGAGAACTCAAAAAATTTCAAATGTTATGAAACTCGTCAAATTATCCACCGATAATCATACATGGGATGTTGAAAAAAACAAAGGTAATAAAACTGAAAAAAACTGGTTTTATATAATCTGATTATACCAAGTGACAAGGAAAAAGGCCATCCCCATCTCCTTCTTTTTCAACCAATTTGAATGGGAAATTTTTTACATGGAATTTAAAAAATTTTGGATTGACAGACATATGAAAAAAAATCACCGACTCTCCTTTCACCAAAAAACCACCAACTTCGATTTTTTAAATGAAATTCCCTGTATGTTTGATGTTTTCGGTTCTAGGTAAAATTGTAGCAGCGTTACAAATTTTTTTTTACAATTTTAAAACAAAAATCTCAATTTTGTTACAGTTCAGGAACTTTGAATTCACATGTAACTCATATTTATGTTTTTATAAGATCAATAACAAACCCTACCAAATTCAAATTTCTAAACCCATTTTAACGAAAAATCGTTTATTTAAATGGTCCCTAACGGGGGGCCATCTTGCCATTCGATAAAAAATTCGTAAAATTAAACGATATACATTATATACCACTTTTTTTTCAAAACGTAGAGACCACCTAACAAAATGAAATCTATCTAAAAAAATTTGGGGTATGTACTTAAAATTTAAACAATGAATTACCAAAAATAATCTAGTTAAAAATTTGTAATGATCAAAAACCTTTTACAAAAGAATAATTTTTATATAATCAAACTATTTGAAAAAAATTAACCACTGAAACGTGAATTTTAAACTTTCCAAATTATTACTCATTTCCTTTTTCAATAGAAAGTTTCCCAAACCATCGAAAAGTCATTTTATTCATTATCATAATGATATTTGGTGTTGCCTTTTTCCCCTAATACTAGACTAGTTCTATTTATTGTACACCCCATCACATTTATTGATCCGGCAGCAATTTACTGAAATGCGCGCTTATTTATCTCTCAATCCTAAAAGGGTTGGTCCCCTCGGATACTTTTTTTATGTGATCTCATAATAAAATCAACTGGAGTTAAATCGGGTGATCTGGCGGGCCATCTGTTGGACCATTTGTTCCAGTCCATATCTCCCCATAGGTATCCAAAAGGTATTTCCAACAATATAAGCATCATGTGGTCCTGCACCTCCTCTAAAAAAATATATTTTTCCTGTGTTCTTAGGACGTTTATTTTGAATATCGTTCTCTGAATTGTGATATCTTGGTCCGTCAAACCCCGTCAGAAGAATTGGTAATGATTCTTGTTTCAGTTCCCCAAAGACGTTGAATCAAATCTTTCTTGAAAATTACCTACTCTCAGCAACCTATGATTTTCTTGGCCCAATATCGTATTTTTCCCCAAATAACATACCATTATTCGTGAACCTAGACTCATCTGTGAACATATCTTGAAACAAAACCTATTCAAATCTGTGGCAAAACCAATTACAATAGTTGTCTCCGTTCTGGGTCATTTCCATGGAACCCCATCGAACTGTATTTTGGAGAGATATTTACGTTTTTCAATATTTTTCTGGCACTTTCCTGCTGATCCCAAATTTAATTTCCAATTTTCCACGGGGGCGATGGAGGAAAATAACATATCAAAACATCATTTTTCCCTTTTTCACTGAAGATGGGGGTTTGGTTTTATCAGCTGGTCCTTTCCTTAGCATCATTTCCAACCTCAAATAGGTCCTCCGTCTCAACGGATAACAAACACGTATAGTATACCACATTGACATTCTTCTGCATTCCCGTATATCAATATCATATCGTTTTAAATTGTTTCAAGAATAACGATTATTTTTTTTTCTAATTTTGACTTTCGGTGACATTTTTAGAACTCGTTGACGATTCAAATGTTTTACTTCTCTCACGTTAGAAAAGTAAAATTTTGAAACTGTTGATGAAAATAAATTCCCCCAATTTAAAAATACGGAAATGAAATTTGTCATGATTTTTAGGGCTAAAAATACTTGAAGTAATTTTTTTATTGGTATTATTTTTTAAAATTTGAAGATTGAATTCTATTCAATTCAATGAATAATATGTATGGTAGAACTTCATTGATATGAATAACATAATTTGAACAATTGGTGTATTTACCCGCTGACAACAGATTTCTTTTGGCATTAATTTCCGTGTTTTCCATGGATGAGAACACGCTTTTTAAACCACTAAAAAATAAAAAATTACATGGAAAACTTTTCCCTTTCGTTGGGGTATGGTGATGCGTTTGAAAATTTAAAATCGTCCCGTTGGCCAACGGTCTGGGGGAAAAATATCAAAATTCGATTAAAAAATGGGGTTTCGAAACCCCACCCCGCAATTTTTGTAATTTTTTCCCCAAAAATAAATCATTTTCAATTTTGGAAATGGAAAATAAAAAAAAACGTGGGGGTGGGGATTAAAATTCAAAATTTTAGATCCCCGGCTTAAACTCCCCAGACCGCTCGGCTAACTGGATGATTAATTTCCCAAACTCACCTACTTTAACTAAGTGAGGAAATTTTATGTTCTTTTGTCCTGATACCTGGGGAGGTCGGAAACTAAAAATAAAAAAGTTGTCAAACCTGCGAAAAAATTGGCACCCCCCGTTTAGACGTAGGGAAAACTTTTCCCAAATGCCGCTAAGTTAGTACAGACGGGTTTTAAATGTTTTCTTTTATATGGGTTTATATGGTATATATTTCATAGTGATCGATTTGCCCTTCCTGTATTTCTATGAAAGGTTTTTTCATATGAAATACAGGGATGGGAAATCTCATAAAAAAATATATACGTAATCGATTCGAGCTGTTAGTTCGTGGTTGAAATAAAATTTCAAAAATAAATCTTCGTTTCATGATATCGGGAAAAAAATCAAAGTTCTTATAAAATGAGAATAATAAGTTTAACACCATAAAAAAATATTTTATTTTTTTGGGGCAAGGTACAACTTAAAAAAAAAAAAAAATTCTGAAAAACAAAATTAAAATATTCTTTGTTATCAGAAATCAATCAAAAAGGGAAAAAAATTCATTACCAACCTTAAAAAATTTTTTTTAATTTATTGCCCAAAAAGAACAGTGGGAAAACAAATCCCAGTTTGATGATAATCATTAAGTAAAAGTACTTCGTACTTCCTCAACTTTTGGATGGAAATAAGTACCAATTTGTGAAAAATTTGCAACTGATGGATGGAAATAAGTATCAGTTTGTAAAAAAGCAGCATATTTTACCTTGTAAAAGATTTTTCCCGGGAAATTTCCCAGCGTCAACTCAAAAAAAAACATTCTACGATTTGGTTTCCCGGGACAATAACAGAAAATTATTCAAATTTACGTGGTTTTCATTTTCGAAAACGTCAAATTGAAAAATTATCATTCGTCTGTTGATTGCAGGGGCCTCCTACGGACTCCCGTCCCAAAAACTTTTGGTCAAACGCCAATGTTCAAAAGTCTTTTTTTTTATTTTTTTGGGGGCCCTCTTTCAAGGAGAAAAGAACCACACTTCTCAACACATATCATACTATTCTCTTGAAATTTCAGCTTTACTAAAATGAGGTGGTCCCGGATCTGGGATCATGTTTCAAAAAACGTTCCCAAAAAAGCCCCCCGTGTTTTCCCCATGTCGTTGAATATCAAACATATTTTTCAATTTTTATGCGTTGAAAGCGTATTTTTAGTTTTTAAATATATATTTTTATATTTTAAACAATTGAAGGATAAATATCAAAATTGAAAAATATTGTGTGAAACACGTTGGGCAACCTTTTTTCCCACCCCCTCCTTTTCGGAACTCGCTTTGCTGGTTCTGCAAAAAGTCCACAAAAGGATATGGTTTTTTCCCAACTGGTTCCAAATAACCTTTCCCATATAAAAAAAAAGGTTACTGTTAAATTTTTCCCTTTTGACATGTTTTTTAAATAATACTGTTTTCCATGATTCTCCTACCTTTCAATTCATCAAACCCCAAAAACGGATAACTCATTGGAATTTGTGGCCCCTATGAAATATTTAAAATTCAAAAATTGATTTTTTTCGTTGAACAAACAGAAAGTGGTACTTATATATATCTTGTTGGGAAAATCTCTATCGAATGGCGAATTGGACCTCTGGGTCCATCTAAAAAAACTATTTTTCTTTAAAAAATGGTTCAAAAAATTAAAATTTCCCTCGGGTTTTATTGATCTTATCGATGAAATGACCATTACTAGAGTTACTGATGTAACTTAGTAGGGTTTTTAATACGATAAAGGGGCCCCCTGGGCTAAAAATTTTTTTTCTATTGTAAAATAAACATTTGGCAACATTGTCGTATGTATTCGGCCCGGAATCCAAAAACATCAAACCGTTTTCCAATCGAAAAATCGAAGTTGATGGCCATTCTGGAAACCCGGGAATGGTTATTTTTCTTTCATACGTATGTCAATTTAAAATTGTGTTATATCTATGTACAAAATTTCTTCAAATCGGTTGATAAGTGGAGATATAGGCATTGATCTGCCCCTTATTGTACCCGGTATAAAACATTGAATAAATAAAGGTTCGTTTTCTTCCACTACATTAAAAAATATATATTTACTTTTGTATTTGAAGGGGAAAAAAATTTTAGTTTGGGAAAAAAAAAAACACGCTTTTGTAAAATATGAAATAAAAAAATTTAAAAAAAAAGAATACAGTCATTTACCAAAAAAAATTTCCCTTTTTTAAAAAAGGTGGGTCCTGCTATCAGTTGTTTGAAAAACTCGTCCTACTTTAAAGGTAAAATCATTGGGAAAAATAAAAAAGAGCATTTCTACATAAAAGGGGGGTTTTCAGTCAATAATTTAATTCTATTAATTTATACTTTTTGGTTCATTTTACTTTTTTGTTTTTTCAAACTTTAAATTTTTTTTCAAAATTTCTTTCATTTTTAAAATTGTTTTGAACTTTTCCGGAAAAAAACTTATCAATTAAAATTACATGGGGGGAAATTTTTCTCTTTTGGGGAAAGTAAATTGGGTTGTTCCACATGGCTCTTCAACCTCTTCGTACCCAACCAATTGTGTTCTATCATTCTTTTTGGTAAAAAATACCGACCATCCGGTGAATTTATCAAATCTTTGAATGTAGATAAAGCTTTTACCATGAATTCACCAAATCTTGTTGTTTTAATTAGAATGTTTTTTTTGACGACCTTGGTAGTATATGCCCCAAATTGTGTCTGTCTTGGTTCCTAATACTGGAAAATTTTAAATCATTCAGGGCGGGGTAGGTGAAAAATTTAAATTTTAAGGTTATTTACATACATTTACACATACAACAAATTCAATCCATGATTTAAAGTTATAAAAATCCATGAACAATTTTTTCAAACCATGGAAAAAATTGAACAGTTTATCCGTCACTTCATTTTGGGATGCGAATGATTGTTATTTTTTCCTTTTAAATTTTTATGAACAAATAATAATTCCAATACCTTCCAGAAAACCGTGGTGTCGAACTTGGGATCGTACGATTATATCAGGAAAACCCGGGACATGACTGGCGTATTGAGTTCCCAATTCAACATTTTTAAACTTAAAAATGAAAAAGTATGTTGGGGTTTCTGGTCCTTTGAAACTAAAAAAAAGTTTTCTTGGAAGGGGGGTAAGGATGAATCCCGAAATTTTATCCGGTTTTGTCCATGTATTGTATTCTTTGGTGCTACACAGAAAAACTGAATGGGTTACGTTTTTCACATTTCAAAAAACCGGCATTTTTTTATATATATATATATATATATATATATAAATATTTAAAAATCCCCATAGGTTTCCACGATGGTTTAAAATCCCCACAGATTAATGCACTATTTAATCTGTCTTTTATATATATATATAAAAAATTAATATATATATATATATATTTTTTAATATATATATATATATATATATATATATATATATATATATATATATATATATATATATATATATATATTTATATAAATTTTGAAAGGAACTCCAATCGTATTTTTTAGAATTTCGACACTTTTTATTGTTAAATATGTTTTCTTTCAATGGTTCAATGTATATATTCCAAAAGGCCAATCATGATACATTTGTAGATATAAAATACATTGATTTATCAGTATTCATTCCATCGGGTTTTTAAATTATGATTACGGTTATAATACCTGATTGCCTTCAAAATCAAAATGAAAGTCCACATTTTTTAAGGGGTAACTTAAAAAAATTCACATCTCTGCCCCAACGACAGAGATTGTAAAATTTTTTTTCGAATTCAAATTTCTTTGGCGATTTCAACATCGATTTTAATATATATTGGGAAACAAAAAAATTTCCCCCACCATTGTTTTTTTTCTCTTTTTTCCCCCAGTCTAAATGATAAAAAATTTACGGAATAACTGAATTTAATATATAATACAAACTTAATAGAATATTCTTTTCGAGGTTGAAAAAATCCTTTATGGACAGAGTGTAGAACTCGCTCTGATTTTCCCGGGTTCCTTTGCCTTCTTTTCCCTCTGGGTTAACTGAAAACCCACCCGTAGGTTTGGTTCTTAGTTTTTTAAATAATTAATTGGAAATGAAAATAAGAGCACTATTGGGGGTGCTAATATGCACTCCCGAAAATAAAAAATGTATATACTACCGTGTTTTCTTTCAAACGTTCCTTAAATCTTGGGTTTTATCGGGGAAAAGAATTTCTTTCAAACTTTTTTTTCGGCCCAATTGGAAAAAAATACTATACCTCGGCACTTGCCCCATTGTATCGGGCCTGCTCTTTCCTTTTTCCCAAACCCTTTCCAGTATTTTTGTCCCCAGCCTAGTGTTGGGTTTTTGTGGAAAAAAATCGGTATACCAATTGGTTGCCGATGACGACTGTTTTTCGGTCCAAGCCGGGGTCTTTATTTTTGGACTCTTTTGGTTCCTTCCCCACGTCTGCGGGGTTAGGTGCCATTGAACAGTCCCATTTTGAAAAGGTGCACTTTTCTGGCCCTGCCCTGTCATTACCCCCGAACAATGATCACTTTTTGGGTTAACAGGTCTGCTTTTTCATGATTGGTGATATTTCCCGTGTCTTTTCCCCTGGAATGTCTCCCCAATTGTTTGTTCTTCACCTGGATCCACCTCCCCATTTACGCTCGAACCGTACGCTTCGGCCGGGTCGTTTCCCCCCGTTTTTCGATCCCCAGACGGCTTTTTTTTCCCTCCTGATTTGGCCCCAAATCAGCTCGACGCGGTTTTGTTCTGCCAAATTCCGTTTTTTTTCGGCCAAGTGGTTCCCAGCTACTAAGACCTTAAACCCCGGCGTCGGGTGTGAATATATTTCTCTCCCATTTCCTGGTGTTTTTACTGAACTTGAAGGGGGTTTCGTAGACCCTGCTTGAAATACAGGTGTGGAACCAAGGGGTGCTAACTCGGTCTTTGGTTTTTGGTACCCCCTCCCTCACCATTCTCCCCCTTTTTTATCCCCTCTGTGTACCAGATCTTCCCCCCGGAAATTTTTTGAGTTCTGTGTGATTCCATACAGTTCTGTTTGGATAGATAACCTGTATGATTTTTGAATGAGAATCGTTTCGCGACTGATCTCATAACTAGCACGTCTCTGTTTGATGCTGATGATACCTTGTATTTCCCCAAAATTTATGTTGCCCAGAGTTTTTTTCAGTCTGGAGGCACCTACCCCCCTTTTCCAATGGGGGGGTCAGTCCCAGTGGTTCCCCATGGCTCAAGAAAGTTGATTCTATTCCTCCTTTGCCCACCGGCAGCTTTTTTTTTGCCCCAAATTTTGGGACCTTTGGAACTCCTTTGCAGGTCTTTTTTCCGCCTCCAGTTTTCCCCCGTTTTCCCCTTTACGGGGGTTTTGCCCCCCTTTTTTGCCAAAGGCGTTTCCCCCACGTTCAATTCTTATCAAAACCCCTATTGCTACCTCTTTATTTTTTCCGCGTTTTTGTTCCTCCCGTTTCGTGTTTTCTGTCGACAACGCTCCTGTATGCATATTGTTCTCGGGGCATGGCCTTTTTACCAGTGCCCGTCTTCTCCCCGGGGCCTCGTCCAAAAAACTGGACTCTCGTCAGGGGCTTCGGTTTCCTGTCCGGTTTTTCCCCGGTTTTGGATGAAGCTTTCCCCCTTTACTCAAGCTTCTATGTATCCGGGGTTAATATTTTGAGGTCTTCTATCGGGAAACTTTTCTTCGCTACTGATGAATCCGTCTGGTTTCTTTGGTTTTGGGTAGTTTAAATGGCTTTTGGATTGTCTTTGTCATGGTTACCATCTTCTCTGCTAATGTTCAACTTCTCCTGTTCTTTGCAGAGCCGGGGGTTTTTAATTTTTGGGTTTTTAAAAAAAAAAAACCCCCCTTAAAGGGGGCCCGTGTATGCATCACCTGTGGTTTTCCCCATTTTCATTTTTTGAGGGGTGTATTGCCCGATGTTTGTCCAGGGGGATTTTTTTAAAATTCTGGCCTTTTTTGGACTTTCCCCCCTTTTTCCCCCCCGGGGGGCCCTTTTTTAAACCCCCAAATTTTTTGAAGCTGGGGCCCTTTGGGTCCCCCTTTTCCAGTTTTTTTGGGCGTTTTGTTGAGATTTTTTTTTTTCCCCCCCCGAATCTTGTGAATTGAGTTTCCCCCCGGGCGCTTTTCCGGGGTTTCCCCTTTGTGATGATGGGACAATTGTCGATGAACGCAGAGAGGGTGCATTGGGGTTTCCTCACTACCATATCGGGGTCCCTGTCTGTTTTTAGGGTCTTTGAAACCCCAAAGGGGTTGCGTTCTAGGTCGCCTTGTATGCTTTCAATTCTGTTTTCTTTTTTTCCCCGATAAGTTTCTTGGTTACATTCCTTTATTTTAAGTTTTGTGTTGTGACTAAAAAAACTTTTTCCCTTTAAAAAAACATCCACCTAAAAAATTTAAACTCCCAGGGGGGGGGTTTTTGTTCGTCGAGTACTATTCTGTTTCTCGAAAAAAGGGTTTGGGTTTTTTTAAAATTACGTTGGGTAGGGCGGGTTGTTTGTACCACGAACTGTAGCAGCTTTTTTTCATTCGCTCCCCCCCCAAGGGGCGTGGTGCGCATTTGCATCGTAGTCGATTACAATCTTTTTTTGGCACCCCCTTTTAACCCCCCTCCAGGGCCTTGGGTGGGTGGTGGATCGGCGTCATCCGGAATGGACATAGAAAAAAAAAATTCAACCCGACCCATTGTCTTCCCTGATCCTTGGGTTTTCTGCCGTCGGTTTTTGAACACAGGTTCGGAAAAACGAATGTTTTTTTTTTGGGTTAAAACCCGGTCGGGGGTGCCTCGGGGATCTGGTTAAGCTTTTTCCCCTCCCCCCCTTTCCCGCCCTTTTTTTTTCCCCCCGGGGGCCAGGGTTTCCCCGAAAAAGGGGGGTCTCAAAGTCCCCCGTAGCCCTGGGAAGGGACTCGGGTGGCCCCCTGCAGTGCTGGAGGTTAATCCCGGATATTTATCCCCCCCATTCATTTTTTTGTCCGGAGGCCGGGAGCGCCCCCCCTTTCCCCTTTTCGGGGTTTTTTTGGTTTTTCCCGGGTATATTTTTCCTACGGTAAGGTTTTTTCTAGACCTAGGGGGTTTCCCTGCACGGGATAATCCGGGTCATCGGGTTTTTTTAAAAAGGGGCCCCCTTTTTCACTTGAAAACCCCGGGGGACGGCCATCGACCACCCCCGTCCCTTTTTTTCCGTAAACCCCCTACCATTCATCCCCCCATACGGCACTACCCCGCTTGGGTTTTGGGAAAAAGATAAAGGGATTATTGGGGTAATTGGGGGATTCAATGAATCCAAAAAATTGACAAATTAGTTTTTATTTCTTATAATATATATTTTATTAAAACCCCCCGGGGATATTTTGAAAAACCTCTCCCATTGAATTCCATGAACAATTTTTTTCAAAAAGACCCCAAATTCCAAAAAAATTTTTTTTCCCCCCTTTGAGCAAACAGTATTCCCCATACAGACTACCAACTCCCCATTTCCCCTTTATGGTTGAAAATTTTTTAAAAACCCCGGTTAATTTTTTTTTTTCCCCTGGAAAAAAAAAAATTACCCCTAAAATAACCCCAAAAAAATTTTTAAAAATTTCCCTTTTTCCTCTTGGGGGGTTTTTTGTGCAAAAAAAAATGCAAAAAATTTTTATCATTTTTGGGGGAAAGACCCAAAAATATTTTAATTCCCCCAAAAAGAGGGTCTAATGATAAAAAGGGCCCGATCCCCATTCTACCGCCATCGGGTTGAATTTTCAAAACTGGGGAAAAATTGTTCATATATTGATGGAATACCAATATGAAAACTCAACTTTAAATTTAAAGTTACCACATGAAATTCTCATTTCCATTTACCCCATCAAAGGGCGGGTTTTTAAAAAAAATTTAAAAAAAGTATTTCTAATTCGTAATGAAGACTTCATATACCAATCGTTATGAACCCCCAAACAAAACTCACGGTCTTTTTATACAAACCCCAACCCACATTTCCCCATTCATGGTTTTAAAAATTTTTTAAAAATGAATAACATTTTTTTTTTTTGGAAAAAAAGGAAAAAAACCCAAATTTTGGGGACCCAACTTCAGAACTAACGGTTTTCATGAAAAAATTTTGGGCCCCCTTTTACTTTTTCGGGGATGGAATATCAAAAACCTATTATCTATGACATCTGGGGTTGTTGAAATTTTATTTATAGATCCATAACTGACATTATGGGGGGAAAATTAAACCAAAAGGGGGAATGGCTTCAAGAAGGGGCCCAATTGGGGTTTTTTTAACAAATTTTTTCCCCCAAATAAACTAACCCAGAGTTATAATTCGGTTTTGGAAAAACCCAAATTTTAAAACCCCCGAATATCTTTAAAAAAGGAAAATTTTTTTTTTAAATTTTTTCATCACTTTATTGATTTTCCCCTTTTTTGGGCTTTTGGTATATGTCGCCCCTTTTGGGAGTTGGGGATAGGCAAGAAGAAATACTTGGTTTTCCATCAAAAGGGGAAAAAGAAAATATTGTTTATTTACCAGATTGGGAAAATTTAAAATCATTTTTGGGATTTCTGCTGGGAAAATCGAATAACAAAATATAAAAATTTTTTTCCACGATTCCAGTCTAAAGGGGGGGAAAATATAGACCCATTGCACGGAAAAAAATCCCATTACAAAATTTGGGCCCCCAAAATTTCCCAAAATAAGGAAAATTGACTTTAAACCGGGGGAAAAAAAAATTACTTTTTTTCTTTGAACAAATTTTTGTGTTTCAAAGGGTTTTAATTTTGGGGGAAAAAGCGACTAAAAAGGTTTTCCCTTTGGGTAGGCGGATTTTTTTGGGCCCAAAACCCTCTCCCTAATTGTTAAAATAATC